>CAJNIZ010024358.1:55819-81130 GCA_905231905.1 Symbiodinium pilosum | reverse complement strand
TTCTGCTACGCATTCGGGAACAATGGAAACTTCTACAGCATCATAGGGTATGTATAGGTAACAACCCTATAATCCCAGTTTTCATGTCATTTCATGTTTACTTTTCCATTCGATTCTCTGGTATTCCATGTTTCCACTGAGCCCAAAGCTTAGCCTATAGACAACGTTAGTGTTTCGTAATACCCCAACCCCCAAAACCCTGAACCTATCAACAGCACTGGCGCCGCATAGCAAACCTACATGGCTGAAATCAGCTTCTGGTCAATGATTACATTAAACCCTTGTACCCAAAGCCCGGGTGTTTCTGAGTGATGTTTAGGGTATAGGTTGCACATTTTGCTGGCTTGAAAGGTTCTCACGATTTACGACCTCAGCACTGGGCTCACCTGAGACAACCAGAACAACAAGCATGAGAAAGATAAGGCTTCTCAGAATAACAACAATAAGCATACTAGGACACTAGGATTTTATGTTCATATAGTAGAGCTGCATTCACCTCAGCTCGAAGCCTGCGCCACATCTTTCATGAACCAGGAAATCAAACAGGTTAGCAAACATCAAGAAGACACTTCAGTGTGATGGCTGCCCAGAACAGGAGTCCTTTACGTCTAAAAAACACTGCAACGTCGAAAACAGCACAGTTCCCGCGGGGGCACGGCTCAGGCCGCAAAACAAACAATCGAACTCGCAAGCCCTCTGTGCTTCTCCTCAACCCCAAATCCCCAAGCGCAAAACCCGGAACCCTAAGCCCCATTACCCACACACCCTATTGAACACTCTGGCACCCCGCCCAAAAGTCCACCAAGCATCTCCCCAACCCTAAACCCTAATCCCCCCAACCCTTGCCTCCGAATCCTGTGCCTTCATGGCGCTGCTGAGCAACCTCAGCTGCTTGGATTGAGGATGTGGTTTAAGGTTTAGGGTTAAGGGTTCAAGGGTTAAGGGTTAACCTAGGGGGTTAGGGTTTAGTTTAGGGTTCATGGCCTTAGGGGGTTGAGCTGGGGTTTAGGCATTCGCAATTTGGGTAGTTCAGGGCGTTAAAGGGGTCAGGAAGGCTAAATAATGGGGAGAGAGATACATACATATACATAGTGTTGGGAACATGCAGGGGTTCTGTGAGGTCTAGGGCTACCACGAATGAAGAATCAAGTGGGTAAGCAAATGGAAAATGAGAATTGGATCCCTAATATGGACTTGCATATGGACGCCCAAGTATTATAGGATATAACTGCTGAAACGGGACACCCAATTTTGGGAAAATCGCCGTATATGAAAAGTACACATGGGCTGCATCCATGTGCGAGGCTACAAAACAGTCATGAGGTTTGCGGTCCAACTCCGAACTCCAAACCCAAACCCCTGACACTAAACCCTTAAATCCTAACGCAAACCCCTACATCCTAACCAAAACCAGCAACCTTAAACCCCAAACCCCAGATCCTAAACCCTAACTCCTAAAACCATAAATGCAGACCCTAAGCCCCTAAACCCCTAAACTCTGACTCCTAAACCCTAACTGCTAAATTAAAAAGCCCAAATGCGTACTCTCAAATTCTCCCCGGACCAGGCCCAAGTCCATAAACGCAGCACCCCCTTCTTCATAGCCGCTGATCCGTGAACCCCATATTGAGGGTTTAAGGCGTAGGGTTTAGGGTTTAGGGTGTAATGTTTAGGGTTTAGGGTTCAATGCTTACGGTGTTAGGTATCCCCGTTTGAGGGTTTAAGGTTTAGGTATAGTGGAGAATCAAATGGAGAATGTGCATCAGAAGGCGTAAGCCCTCAGGTCCATAGCTGTTGTTGGATAAATATGTTTATATATATATATATAGTGTTTCTAAGGCTATATATGCACACGCCTGAAGCCAACGCAGAATGAGTATGATCGTTTCAGCTAGGGAGGTACTGATCATCTTTTGGCTTGTATTTTGTGCTCGGCAGAAAAACACACCAATAAACAGCTCAACTGAGTTGTTGTGAGGGCTTCCAGTCCAGTCCTTACATGGATCCAGTACCATAACCCAGCACCAGCTGCAAGCGCGCACAATTCCTTGATAACCGTGATGTTACTAGGGGTTTGGGGCTTCAGGGTTTAGAGTAACATGAGCTTGGTTGATCCTTGCACAGTCCAAATAGATTTGTCATCGCCTTCTAAACCTCCTATGACTGTAGTACAGGAGACCCACAAATCGTACCCAAACTAGTTAGGTCCATACATTGCAGTTCCTATAAACGCTGACATAAACCCAGCTTCAAGTGTTTTGCTTATCTCTTTGGTTCTCCATCATTTCAATCTTTTAGGCCCTCACATCGGACATTCCCTACACCCAACCCTCTACATGTATCTGACAGCTAAGGCTTATCCCTGCTTCGGGACAAGCCGGCAAAGGGTCCGGCTGGCATGGCTTTGGAGGGCTCTACGTACGAGAGCGCGGTGTTTGGAAACTGCAGTTCTGAGTCTGAAAATGTTGGGGGAGGGGCTGGGGTGGAATCCCAAACCCTAAACCCTCCACCCTTTACCCTTAACGCCAAACCCTCAACCTGTTAGGCGATGTTCTTGGAGGCCATGCCTAGTAGGGGGGGCGGGTGTGTCCGCAAGCTTGCCACTGAGAGCTGAGGCATCGTCCGTCCTCACCTGTAGAAAATGAAGCGGGAGCTACCATGTACTGTTTAGGGTTTAGGCATGGAAAAGTGGATCGACACTTCACTAAACATTTGCGGATTGCGTAGGGCCTGCTACAAGGATCCATTCCTCCATTCCTAGGGCTGAGGCGTAGGGCTCGTAATCAGGGCCTCACATAAGATTCTGGGAAGATATTTGATTGTAGCTGTAGGCCCTTTTTGCAGAGGAAGATAGAGAGAGAGAGATCCTTATGGGTTATTCCCAAAATGATGGGCCACTTCTGGTTATGAATTACGTTGCGGCAACTCCCCTTAGCTTTGTCAATTCGTACTTACTAGGTGTATTCGAGCAGTTTTGACGATAACAGATGTGATCCCAGAACAGTGTGTCTCATCGTGATGCCCTGCGCATCTTGGTTGTGTACTGTAGGGGCCACAATAATTGGAAAAGGCTTTCAAGGTCTCTTGTACAGGGTCACAGGGAACTAAACTGGAATTATTGAGGTGTCTGCATTAGACTGGGCAGGGTTCTCGGTCTTTGGCTCAACCTCCCAGCGTAAGAGCCCAAATCATGTTCGAGTGCCCTCTTTTCTTTGCATAGCTAGCGTGACGTTTAGGGCTCTACGGTTTTGTGGTTTGGGGTTCAGGGTTTAGGGTTGTAGGGTTTCAGGGTTGAGGGTTTCCGCGGGGCCATGCCTCCACAGCATGTATCCTAATGCTTCGGGTTTAGAGCTTAGGGCTTGAGGGTTATGGCTTACTTAGGGTTTGAATAATTCAGAGGCTAACACAAAAGTAGAAACCTTAAATTACCGGAGGGTCTGAATCATTAAGCTTGGGTGTTGGGGTAGATGTTATGGTAGTAATATTTGGGAGTGATCGCTAGATATTCCCAGGACCCTTATATAAACCAGTTCGATTTCATTTACCACTTCAATTTGCATTTGATTTCCCATTACTGGTACCCTTTCGTGCGTCTATTCCTAAACCCTAAACCCTAAAGCCATCAAACCCTAAACCCTGAATCCCTGAAGTCTTGGAACCCAGTAACCCTTAATGCTGTAGCCCTAAGCCCTAAAACAATAAGCTGGACTCCCGACGCTCTGAAATCCAAAGCCCTACAATGCTAAACCCTACGCTCTGACACCCTCAACCCTAAAATATGAAACCACCCTACGCTGTGAAATCCAAAGCCCCAAAGTCCTGAACCCTAAAACACTAAACCCATCTAAACCCTAAACCCTGTGCTTTGTAATCCCTAGCCCTCAACTCTAGAACCCCAAAAATCAAAGGCCTAAGCTACTTTGAGGCAAGGCGGAACCTGCCGCCGAGAAGGCGAGTGCACCTCAGAAGCCTGAGGCCATGGGCATAGTGGGCATAGGGTGTAGGCCTTAGGACTTAGGGTTTGGGACTTAGGATGTGGGGCTTAGGATGTAGGAGTGCAGGATTTAGGTTTCAGGGTTTACGGTGCAGTGTAGGTGTTCAGGGTTTCAGGGTGTAGCGTTTAGAGATTAGGGTTTAGGGCTTCGAGTTTACAGTTTAGGGCTACTTTCGAATGGCGCCTTTCTTGCTGCAGCACGCAACTAGGAATATACAGTTCCAGCTTTTGGTGGTGTCTTAATTAGGAACCAGGGGAAGTTGTGAGGAAGGCTTGGAGGTCAAGGGAATGGAGGGACGAGTGCAGGGCACGGACCCAAAACCCCAAACCCCAAACCTTAAACAATAGTTTCCATGTTCTTGTCCCCCTATATAATAGTACTTTCCATTTTCGTGTCCACTATCCTTGTATAACCCTATATTACCCTATGTTCTCCCAATATGTTCCGTCCGTTCCTAAGCAGGCCGGGGGGGGGGCCGTGTTGGCCGGCCTCCAGTTTTCTTTCCAAGGTCCCCAGGGAAGTCTGCTGGTAAAGGTCACATGGAGATCGTGTTGACTACAAATATGGGATGTAGTTGATGGAATTTAGGAATCTCCTCCGCTTGATGTTATGCAAGCCCCCCACCCCTCCCAAAATCAAATAGTCCCATTGAGGTGTATTATGGCTTATTGGGAATATCTAATACTAGGAAGTGGGCGGTTTTCATATAAAGGGGAGGCATACTGAAGTTGATATCATCTTATTGGCAACTGGATCTCAACATTCCTGGTAGATTCCTGGTACCTTCCAGAAGCCAGGCTCTTCTGTACAACAAACCTGCATGGCAAGATTATGTGCTCCTTTGTGTCATATTATTGCAACAAGAAGAGAACTCCAGTCCCTGCACCACCCCAAACCCTAAATTATAGTTAAATGGTCTTGGCTTCCTTTTGCTTGGCTTCTAGGACTTTAGCTTTTGCAATTTCTTCTCAATTACAGGGGGGAGACTCAAAGTTTAACCTTGAGGGGGGAAGGTCCTACAGTCAGCTACGTAGTTGTTTCCATTTTCTTGTCCTCTTGCACCAAGCCCTAAGTAGCAGCTTCCGTTTTCATGTCCAGCCTTCGTTCCCTACCAACGTCCGGAGAGATACCGCCAACTCCTACATAATCTAGATAGCTTCAAACAATCCTTCCATCAACCCATCGCCGAACTCTAAACCCTAAACCCTGAGCTCTAAACCATAAACCCTAAACCCTACATAACCCCATATGCCCCTATACAAATCTATACAACCCTATGTAGCCCTACTAAGAAGCAGAATGTCATGGCGCCTGTCAGGCCAAAGCGGAGAAAAAACCGGCTGCGGCAACTTCCAACAACAGGTCTGGGTTGAGAGTGGTTTGGGGTTCAAAGTTCAGGATTTAGGGTTCTAGAGTTTAGAGTTTAGGGTTTAGAGTTCAGGATTTAGGGGTTAGAGTTCAGGGTTTAGGGTTTTTAGTTGAGATGTTGGGTTTAGGGGTTGAGGGTCCGGGTGCAGGGTTGAGTTGCTAATTGAGGTCGGGAGTTCGTGTAAGGGCCATGCAGGGCTATTGGGAGTTACTGCTTGCATTCTTGGGGTAGAAAGGCCTGAGGGTTCAGGGTTCTCTGCTTGGGTTGTGGGTTGAGGCATGAGATTTTGGAGGCTTAGACAAAGGTCTGCAATTGCATGGCTGGCTCCTATCGATAAGGCCTTCATTACAGACCTTTGCAATCATCTTGGCACCTTGCTTTTCTGTTTAGGCTTGTCTTGCATTATAGTTACCAGAAACTACATAGTTAGCAGGTTTGCTAGGACCCGCCAGGAAAAGTCTGGCCTTTCTGGATCCCTTTGCATGTACCTACCTGTGCAGGCTAATCCTTGAACGGCCAAGAACGACAAGGACATTTAGGGAACACTGAAACTCTAAACCCTAAACTCTAAACCGCGCGCTTCGTAAGAAGAGGTTTCAGCCCGGTAACTACCCTGCAACCTTAATGTAGGGCCTGTAGGGTATTTTGAATAAGTCTCTGCAGGATACTGGCAGCTATTGATGCCTCTACACTAGCCAGTTCAGCCCAGAGCTGCTAGAAAATCCAAGTCATAACCCCCATGTCATGTCTATGGTCCCCTAAGCCCTAAACCTTCAAAACTTCTATTCAAACATGGAAAGGCCCCTGCAGTAGAGCCCTTAAGCCGACAGGGCAATCTGGACCAGGCAGGGAGAAGCCCAATTTACGACTAGGTAATATCGGGTAATATAGGGTAATATATTGTTATTTAGGGTTATTCAGGGTTTAGAGCCAGGTAATATCATGATAAGAATATTATAGGGATAATGGAAAAGAGAATGGAAACTACTATAATGGGGTATACGTAGGGGGTATATTGGGACCTTCAGAATCCATTGATAGTATGGTATTGTTGATGTTTCCATTCCTCTTCAAGCACCTATTCATTTAGCTTCCGGGGGTCTAGGTAAAGGTAAAGTCGTATTCAAATTCTTTATGCTCCTTCGCTACCATGCCTAGAGATGTTTTGCCAGCAAGATCTTTATGTGGTAGGTTCTCTAAATAGGAGGACCCGAACATAGACCCCAAAACACTAGAACCCTTATCATACGGACCCCCCCCCAAAAAATGGTACGCCTAATTTTGGGAACCCCCATGTCCAATCTGATGATATTCAAGTACATGAATGCACATGTGTCCCTTGTGTTCGTCGACAGCGAAGCATCGGGCACCATCGAAGTATTGTTGGGAGCGCAGCCTTTTGGATGGGGAAGTGGCTTTGAGGATTGGCGATTTGGGGTGCCTCGAACATGCCCCGACAGCAGACTTTCGGATGTGGCATTCATGATTGGCAATACTGGGGTACTGCGAGCATGCCCCAGCAGGATGGAGAGGTGTCGGCTTCCCAGTGGCAGGGGCCCTGCGGCGACCTGCGCACATCCAACATGACCTCACATGAGGGACATCTCTATGTAATACAACTTCCGATTCAGTTTTGCATGTTCCTTTTCCTTGGTTCTGCATTGCAACTATACAGGCTCCGGTATAGATCCGAAACCCTGAGCCCTAACTCCTGGACCCTACCCCCAACTCTTAAGCCCTGAACCCAATCCCTAAACTGTCGAAACATTATGCCCTAGACCCTAGATCCTAAACTCCTGCATTTCGGAGGCCAGCGCCGGCGACTGCATCAGCGAGCCCTTCGCTGCGCCCGGCACCGGCACCGGCGCCCAAGGCGCGAGGGACTTTGGATTGTAGAGAGGTTATGGAGTATTGTTGTGGGTTCTCCACTTTATTTCAAGTTTAGGGCTTCTGACTTAGAGTGGCGCAAGATTTCCTTCATCGGCAGCATGTGGGGAAGGGTACCTCACAGCTCAAGGCTTGGACTCTCCCGTACCCAGGACTCCAAGAGCCTTTGCCTTAGCCTAAGCCCTGAATAGGTCCAAGGCCCTATACCCTGAACCCTAAACCCTGAACCCTAGGGTTTAAGGTTTGGGGTTCAAATTAAACCCTAGGCCTGACACCGTAAACACAACTCTATGGCCTTAACTCTGAAGCCTCATTGTGTCCACAGGCCGTCGTCACCCCCTCCCCGAAAAGCCGGGCCCTGAGAAGATGGGTGTTCTGCGGAAAGCAAGGGCTTCCGAGGGCCACGCAGGGATACAGAGGGTCTAATGGGAAAAGTATAGGCTAAAGGATTTCAAAAATTAGGAGTCTCTTCGTGCGGTCCCATAAGAAGGATTCTTGTATTCTGAGATCTGAATTCAGGGCAGAATTTTATAATGTAAAGGCTCGAGTGCGAATTGCTAGTATTGGTTAAGGGTTCGGGCTTAGGGTTTACGGTCTAAGGTTTGCGGTCCTGACACGCTAAACCCTGAACCCTGACTATTAGCATGTTTACAGCCCTGGTCTTTTGGGCTTGAAGTTCTTGGCATCTGTTACATCCTTGGAACCCAGACCCCCTAAAGGATCCACAAAATGGAACCCCCCTACATGGAAGAAAGCAGGGGATTATTAGGGGTTCCATGTTTTGGATCCTAAGCCCAAATCCCCAAAGCCTGCTCCAAAGATCCTAAACCCTAAGCTGAGTGAGCCGTGGCCATTGAGCAGGGCGAACGTGCCGAAGAAGCGGTGCGGGCGGTCCGGAGCCAGAAGCCTTCCGGCTGGCGACGGAGCTCCTGCAGGCAGTTGCTGGCTGCGCGGGAACCCGGCAGCTGGCGAAAAACCTATCAGGTCGCCCTAGAATGAGATACCCCATCGTCCAGGGCCTCCTCTGAAGAAAAAGAGGCCTCGAGCCAGAGCCAGACCCAGCCCAAAGCTTGCACCCACTTGTTCCAGACGTTCCAAGTCAGGATTGGAGGCCTCCAGCCAAACTTCCATCCGGAGACAGCCAAAGGCCTAGAGCCGAACCTAGCCCAAACCTTGCACCCGCCTGGTCTAGACAGGTGCAGAAAACAAACAAGAAGGCAGGAGCGCGATCAGAGTTCAAGAAACCTTAAACCGGTAGAGGTTGGGCATTGGGGTGAGGGATCATACAGTTCAAGGCGCGCACCTGGGTGCTTTCAGCACCCGCGGACCATTTCGATGAGACACCCTAATCCCTAAAACCAGCGTTCCATTTTTTTGGATCCTTTAGGGGTTCTGGGAAGACATACCTTAAACCAACAGGCGTTTGGGGTTTCAGGATTTGGGGTGTGGCAAACAAAGCTAATAATCAGGGTTCGAATAACCTCTGAGCCTTCCGATATGGACGTACAGGGTTCGGGGACTAGGGTTTAGAGTCTGGGGCTTCAAAAAATCATGGGTTTGGGGGTCCCTGCTCCCTAAACCCAAAGCCCCAAAGGTAGCCGATAGTTCGAAGCCAGCTGGTCCAGGGTTTTGTGATATGATGCGAAGCGGGTGTCCAATTCATCAGCATGCTTCCCTAAACCCTAAGCCCCGCTTCCTGAACCCCAAGCCTCAAATCCTAAACTCAAAACCTTGACCTTTGCGCCGAACATCTTAGTCTGAGACAGCCCGCAGCCCTAAACCTTGTCCTTAGCCCTAGAAACCTGCAGCGCCCAAAACTTGCAATCCACCCTCCAGATTACTTAGAAAGCCTGGAAATTACAAGCCTCCATATCCCGCAATACCGCTGGTAATCATGTTTATTCACCATTGATCTATTTCCCTGCTCATCTCAGTAGAGAAGCAACATGCCTTTGACCTCTCCTGAACCCAACGCCCAAAAATCCCAAAGCCCAAACCCGAAACCCTGAGCCTAGCAAGCTTTTCGCTTTTTTTTCAAAAGATCTCGCTAGAATTGTAATACATTGCCTGGCTTTACAAATCTTCTGCTCCAATAGTAAACCCCAGTTGCAGAGGTCTGATTACCGTGCTGATTGCCGAGGCTCGCAAACCGAATGGCAAGTCCCCTACCTGAACCCCAGAGCCCCCAACAGCGGTCATCCAACCCTAAACCGTAAACCCTAACCCCTACGTAATACTCCTGAACACTGTTAACCCTAAACCTCAAATCCTGAACCCCAAGCCCTTAACCCTGAAGCCTTAGCCCTAAAACCCTAAAACCCTAAAACCCTAAACCCCAAAACCTAATCCCGTAAACCAAAAACCCTAATAATCCTAAATACCCTACACCCTGAACCCTAAGTCCCTAAGCCTTTAACCCCAAACCCCCAAAAACTTTAGGACCCTAAATCCTAAAAACTCTAAAGCCCTAAAACCCCAAAACCCTTAAGCCTTCAACCCAAAAACCCCAAACCTTGATAACCCTAAAGCCCGGAATCTGAATCCTAGACCCTATACTATACCTTAAACCACTATGCAAACCTTAAATCCTAGCACCAGCACTTCCCGTGCCAAAGCCCTCAACCCTAAAACTTGAAAACCAGAATAATCCTAACCACCTAAAACCGTAAAGCCCAAGACAGACTGCTTTTCTTGGCCTCGATCTGAGGCGGGGATGGCGAAAGCTCGGCCCCCAAGGTGCGATCATTCTGGGTTCTCCTTGGGTTGTGGGTTTGGGGGTTAAAGGCTTAGGGTTTAGGGTCTAGTGTTCAGGGTTGAGGTTTTAGGGTTTAGGGTTGAGGAAAGTTCCAATGGGACCCCTGTCATGTGTCCAGAATGCAACTGAACAGCGTGGATGGGAGCTGTTCTTCCAAACTCTACAGTGCAGAGCGGAGGTAATAAACATGTGACCTGTGTGGCACGGGAATTTCTAGCAAGAAGGGTTAAGGTGTCGTGGGTTCCAAGGTTCAGGGTTCAGGATTGAAGGCTTCAGGTTTGCGGGTTGCAAGGTTCAGGGTTTAGGGTTCGGGGGTTCAAGTCTTGGGGTTGACACAGTCATCATGGCAGGCCTTATAGACTTGATCGGTTGTATTCAGCGGAGTTGACGAATAGGTGATCTACAACAAGCACTGAACAGAGGTGGCTTCAAGCGCCTCCCCTTCGCTGGAACCCTTCATTGTTCGCTGAGACCCGGTCCGTGAGAATCAGGACCCATTGCGGCCAGAACATTCTACGTGGGGTCAGCATTACGCACTCTCCAAGTCAAGAGGATGTCGTAAGTAGACTCATGATCCTTGTAGGCCATATAGTCCTCCCTTTTTCCCCAACTGTTAACCTACTTACTAGCCCCCCCCTCCCTGACCCTCCAAGCAGGCGTTGAGTTTGGTCATGTTCTTACGAGCATGGGTTCTACTTGAGGTTGGGTGGTTAAGGTTTAGGTTTTAGGGTTTTAGGGCTTGATTTCAACGCGGGAGCCCCATCTCCCAAGCCTTCAGCCCTATCTTCAAGACGTGAGTGAGCCAGAATCAAGACCACGAAGGGTATCCTAACATAAGTAGCATCCCATAAGGCCCGCTGTCATAGAATGTGCACGCTCGGTACCGTAGAGCTGGAGACTTGACCAGTCAGTGGGTTTGAAAGGTGCGATGAAGGTAGACGGGCTAAAGGATCCTTCTGGATGACTCCATTCTGTTAGGGCATACTTCCTATGCCCCATCTTCGTTTGCCTCACCTTTCAAGCCATCTGGACCAGGAGACCCTAGCCCTAAACCCAAAACCCTAAACCCCTTAGCCAAAAACCCTAAACCCTAAATAGTAGTTTCCATGCTGTTTTCCACTATCCACATATTTGCCCAATATACTATCGTAGCTTCCATTTTCTTTTCCATTGCTAATCTTCAGCCTTAAAGCCCTAAACCTGGTAGACTTGAACAGGCGATAGGCAGCCTGCTTGGTGCCTATAGCGACAGCGAGGAAGAGCCCGAGGCAGCAACCTCAAGTCCTTCACTTGCTTAAACGGACCAAGTAGGGTTTAGGGTTTCGGGCCTAGGGATTACCCAGAAGGGTAGTTCTCCAAAATTAGGGCCCTGTTTTGGTACCCCTAATTATTAGATGCCGTAATATAATGTAATAATGTATAATCGAAGGGGCCCATAATTTGGAGAACAGCCCATATGATTCATGGACATGGGCTCCTATTGGGCATATATGATTGAGGATCATACTCAGCTACTAAAGGGACCCTATGTCCCCCCTTAATGGTCCCTTGGTAACATTAATTATAAACGCTATCGCGGGTCGCGGACCTCACAAATAGATCCCCATGGTGGGTGGCCTAGTCCAGCCTGACCACCCCACGTGAAATTCCGGCCTCGCCCCACATTTGAGGCTTCCGCTCTATGCGGCTGCGAGCATTTTCTTGTCCAAACCCCCTTTTTCTCCATGAATGCTGGAACAGCTGAAGTGAGGCTTGCCTCCGTTACTCCCTCGGCGTCAGCAGAGGGGGAGTAGGGAACCCCCTGAGCCTGGACAGCCTCGGCGAATTTTGAAAGGAGCCCATACGGTGGGGTTGTCAAAATTTTAACCCTTTTTTGGGTCCGAAGCAGACTGCGGCGCCTATTGGAACCCTCGTTAATGAGCGCCATGACCTGTTAGTCTGGGCAGCCGTGGTAGCCATGGATCGACATGATGGCTTGGTTGCCGAGGTCTACGGCTTAGGTAATTACGGGGCCTATGCTTTAGATCACTTCGGGCATTAGCCGTATACAGGCTTGTTTCCCCCAAGCTGTGGGCGTTTTGCTTGGATTCAGGTTGCTACTGGGATACCTGCCGGCCAGAAGCCTCAACCCTTTGTGTCCCTAAACATTAAATGTTAGACCGCATTTTTGGGCAGCCTTTCAAGGCTCCCAAAAGCGACTCTGCAGCAGCTGCCGCGGTGGCTGCCACAGCAGGCGGAGTGCTGAGAGTGCAGCTTGGAATGAGTAATACACTAGATTCAGTTTGAAAATCCTCTATGAGGGTTGTTCTAACAGTCCTTTTAAAGGAGGGGCCATTGGGAATACATTTCCTCAAAGGGGGATCCTAGTTTAAGGGGTAACCTACATCATGGCCATTTTGGTGATAGGTATTGAAAAACAACTACCACATGACTTTACTGTACTATAATGCTCTAATACAACAATTCCAAACGGAAAAGGATTCAGGGTCATGCAGTATTTGTAGTATCCACTGTATGAACGCGTTCTGGTTCCTGCAACTACCCAAAGTAAGAACCCCATGAGCGTGTATCACTCGCATGGGACGATTGAGGTTTAGGTGGGACTGTGGCCTTTATGCGCGAGAATAAACCCGTGTTAAAACCTAAACATTCAGTACTGCCCCCGCCCACTAAGAGTCGCCTAATGGGTTTCTCTTAACACACCAACCCCATAAAAGCACAACACCTTGGAAGGTGCAGGGGTTGCTCAAATCCACCCTGCCCATCTCTCCAAACTAAGTGTTTCAGTTGGTCAGATCCAACCCGCCCGTCTCTAAACTGTGAAATTCGGTTGTGCTTCTCAAGCCCTTTACCACCTCTCTCTCCCTGACTTCTTTATCCCTTCCCTGCCCTTCCCCTCTCTCTGTTTCTTCTCTCTCCTCTCTGCTCTCTCCCTCTCTCCCCCTCTCCTTCTGTCTCCTCCTATGTCCTCTTTCACTCTGACCCTCTCCCTGTCCCTCCCTCTGGAATCCAGAAAATGAAGACGTGGAAGCACAGAAAACTGGGAGCATAACTGAAAAGTAGAAACTCCTGAAGGCCAGCAGTTTTGCAGCCCCAACTGCAACACTAGAAGCACAAATCCTGGAGCACAAAAAACACACAAACCAAGGAACACCCAGCACAAAAAAAACACAGCTGTTTTGAAGACCAGAGCACAAAACTGGAAGCACAAGTCAGAGCACAAACTGCCAATCACCCAGCACAAGCCAGACCACAAACTGGAAATCCGAAAGTAGTTCGAGCTCCGGTTTGTGCTTCTCTCTTCATACAAAGCACAAACCAGAGCACAAAAAACACAACTGTTTCGAACACCAGAGCACAAACTGGAGGCACAAATCAGAGCACAAACTGCCAATCACCCAGCACAAACCAAGCCACAAAAAAAAACACAACTGGATTGTAACTGGATGAGCACAAAAAAACTACAAACTAAGGAACACCAGCACAAAAAAACACACACACACACACACAACTGGAATTTAATGGTTCCAGATTGAAAAAACGGCCGGGCCTTGGATTCAAATTTGAAAAAGCTTGGCGGCCCACGGGCTGCCCTGAGCCCCCAGCTTTGCAGATCCCTCTGAGCCCTTCAGGTACCCCATTCGATATGCTTAGGCCGAGCTGCCTAATCTTGGCTTTGCGTAGCAAAAGAGCCGGGCTGTTAAGTTCGTTGCTGTTTGGGTGAAGAGTCAAACAGCAATGGAAAAACACTTGGAAGGCAAAAGGCAGGACCCAGAACCAGCAAAGATCGCATCCTGACAGTGCTCCTATGCCATTTTTCCAGATGATGAACGCCTTAATCTCCATTTCCCTTAAAGCCATGAAAATGGTGTTGTGTGTTTTTTGTGATTGGTTTGTGGCGTCTGTTAGTGGGTGGTGGCAGTACCGAACCTAAGCACACCAAAGCGCCATGTCGTATGTGAGTCAGCCTACTCTAGGGGCCAGTGCCCACAATATGGTCCTACGGTGGATACCCAAAATACTGCTTGATCTTACTAGACTAAACTATAAACATAAGTCTTGGGGTCATGCAGGTGTTAGGTCGAGAATAGGTTCCTTGTATGGTTAAAGATGGTAGGGCCTGGTAGGGATCTGTTTAGGCTTCCAGATTCCTTCACGCAGCCCCTATATAAACCTGGTTTCCATGCCATTTTCTATGTCTTTAAACCCTAAACCTTTAGTCCTTGCCAGCGGATTCTCAGTGTAAATGATATTTAAGCAGTACTTACTTGCAGGGAGATAGGAACGAACCACACCGGAAGGCTTTTGGAGCTTGCGACGCGGTTCAGGGGCTCAGGGCTGAGGGTAGTGGGCTTAGGGTTTAGGCTTCAGGTTTATCCATGCATTTTTCCGTTTTCTTGGCCACTTGGCAGTGCTTATTCTGCCTTAGATACCGTGAACAATAAGCCTGGGTATCAAACTTTATAGCCTTAAATCCTAAACCCTACACCTGAAGCCTAAACCCCAAACCCTAAATCCTAAACCCTACACTACTTACTAAGCCCGCTCAAACACTCCAAGTACATAACTGCATTGCCTAGACAATCCCATCCCATTGATCCTAAAGTATAAACCAAAAGCCTCGACCGTATACCGTAAAAAGGAAAGCATGCGAATCTTGTAGTTAGAAGCCCTATGTACCTATACATACCAAGTAAGCATTTCATGTTCCATTTGCTTTTCTGATTTGTTCTCTAAAATTCCAAGAGTTCAGGCCCGTAAGCCCCACTCCAAAGCCTAAAGGCTCTAAGCATTGTTAAAACATGTAGGCCTTTGCACCATACTTGTGTTGCAGGGGCCAATGTGGCGAAGGCGCTATCATCCAAGACCCCGTCGGTAGCCCAGGAGGCTCCGTTTGGCCTAAAGGGCTCAAGGACTGTGAGGTGGGTGCGGGGGTTTTGTTTTTAGGTTTTGGATGGTTTCAGGGTTTAGGCTTCAAGAGTTTAGGCTTCAAGATTTCGGGCTCATGGTTACTGTTTAGGCAGTTCACGATTTCGGCAGCTTGAGTTTGTGGTTTTCCGGTCAGCGTTGTGGGCGTCATGGCTATCAAAAGGAAGCTTGCCAGGTATGTGATTCTGGTGCCGGTTTCCCAGTTTAGGGTATTGTTGCCTTTGAACAATCTGACGTTCCGTGAAGAACTGACATGCTGGTTTCAAGGTTTTGGTTGGCTGCGCCATTAGAGGGCTTAGGGAACCGTTAAGGTTGTCAGGAGTGAGGCTGGTTGCAGAATCATCCGCAAAAGCGGGGGAACGCGAAAGAAGGGCGTAGCATTCCCTTTTTTCTCATCCGTGAGGATGCTGATCAGAAAGGGCGTGGTAACCCTAAACCGAAACCCCAGCAGTAGGATGCTCCTCCAAACTCACATGGAATCTCACGCAGGCCCCTCTTGAAAGAAGGATAGTCTTCAGTTTTTTCAGGTTCCAAACCTTAATCTTTAAGCCTTTAACCTCAAACCCTAAACCTTAAACCCCAAATCTCAAACCCTAAACCTTAAATCCCAAACCCTAAACCCTGAAACCCTTGGTTTGCTCCCTGCCAAGCTACACTTGCTTCGGGGTTCGCAGGCAGTGCCAGTGGCTGCGAAAAACGCTGCTGGCTCAGCTTTTCGGTTTTAGGGTTTGGGGTTTTTGGGTTTAGAGTTCAGGGTTCAGGGTTTAGGGTCTGTTGATGGAGGAAATCTTGCACCACCGTCAATGCCCAATCTTGGCAAATACAGTTTCTCCCGGGAGACCAAGTGGTGCAAACTTCTCCCATCCACTGTAGGGTTCAGGGTTGATTACAACTTTTTAGGATTTTTAGAGTACTACTTCGCCTTCTGAAAAAATACTGGTCGGTAATATGAGATTTGGGTTTTTAAGTAATTGTAAGTTGATTTCATGTTGATGGTTTGCTGTCTAAGGTTTTGAGTTCCGGGTTAAGGCTAGTTTATTTGCCCAGCACTGCTTACATACTTCTAGTATAACGTGCCTCAAGGCCATATTCACGTCGACGGACATGGTAGTTTCTATGAATACGGGGACCTCAATATACTACATAATCCTTACTCGAAGAACACCAAGACCCCAAAGTGATACTGCCAATTTTTTGGGCCTCTACACTAGCAAGTCAGCGTGCTTGCAGGTACCCTTGGCAGATGTCCGCCGTGATGTGATTCTCTTCCTTGTTCCTTTCGTCATTGGGGCCACACTGGTGGATAGTAGGCAGCAGGAGGATGGATCCCCTATAGTAGCACCTGTATAATCCCCAAGAATATCGTGGTTTCCAGAATGTTTCCACTCCTTGATTCCCATCAATAAGATGCCACCAAAATCTACATGATCCTGGTGACCCTAGACAACCTTATAAGATCCTAATCAAATGCAGCTTTCCTGTACAGGTGCCTCTGGCGTCAGCGCCTAGGGCGCCCACCCGGGCCCGCGCGGATTCCGGCAAGGTGCCGCTGGGTTTCCATGGACGGTCTGGGGTTTAGGGTTTAGGGCTCTAAGCTGTTGCTTGTGGGACGTCTCCCCTCAGTAATGCAGAGGCCTGAATAGTCATTACCATGCTCAGGGTCCCCTTGAAAAGGAGTATAAGGGCTATATAGTCGTATATAGATTTTCATTAAGGTATAAGCTAGAACAAATACCAATAGTAAAGGAGAATCCATTGGAATATCAAATGGAACAGGACATGAAAACTGGCTTCAAAAAGGGGCTTATAGGAAAACATCCAGTATTTGTCCCCCAGAATCGTTGTGCAACTGGGTAACCCTGAATCCTAAACAGGCTTAGAGTCCCAAAAGCCCTTCAGCCATCAGACCACGATATTGTCTTCTTCTTATAGCTGAAGTATGTAATATCATATATGATACTCCTAAAGCCTTGTTCTGACCCCCTGTATAAACCCAGTCTACATTTCATTTCCCTCTTTTTCCATGATATTCTCCAGTACTCTCATTGAAGGGGCCACCGAGCCCGAAGCCTTCCGCCCCAAATCCTAAACCCAAAACCATAAATCCTAGACGCCGAATCGTAAAGCCGATTCTACTTATTTGAGCCCCTACAGTAGACCCTGAAAGCCAAGCTCTTGGCCTCGAGGCCGCGGTTCTTCGCCGAGGCCTTGTTTGGGGGGTTTGCCTACAGTGGTGTATGGGCGATTTACGAATGTATGAGTTAGAGTCTAAACTCCTTAAAGGGGGTTCTATAGGGGATTATATAGAGGGGTATTACAGGGGTTACTAGGGGGGAATATTCGGAGTTTAGACAATCACTCATATAGGGTTCAGGGATTAAGACGCTTGATAGGGCATATACCCCTAAATAGCAGTTTCCATTTTCTTTTCCATTATCCTATATAACACCTATAAAACCTATATAACCCCTAGTATAGGGTTCAGGGTATGCGTGCCCCGAACCAAGATGCAGCCTTGAAAAGGGGCCTGGCAAGTTCTATGCCGCGAGTCTTGCGGGTGTTTGGTTCATATTCCGTTGTCCATGGCCATGGTTAGAGCTTACCGGGTTGTTGCTTTGTGCTAGGGTTTGAAGAATTACCAATCATGGAGAATCAAATGGAGCAGCACACGGAAATTTAAGATGGAAACTCCTGTTAAAGAAAGCGTTATAGAGGGAGGGTTATAGTAATCACGTAATGTAGAAGTTAGAAGAACTAGCAATATCACTTCGGGGTAGATGAAGCCATTTGCAGCTGATTTTGCATTTCTGAAGGAGCGTAGCCGCACCCTTTGAAAGTCTTGTACCAAAAACGGGACAGGATGTCCTACATCCATAGGCCACAGACCCTGAGACCCAAACCTAAACCCTAAACCCTAAGCCGTTAGCACCGAACTCTAAACTAGGAGAACTGGAGCTTTCGTCGCGGGAGACCCTCGCGCCTGATGGACTCTCAAGCAGCCCTCTCAGGGTTTTTGGATAGAAGGAGCCAGGCACTGCGCATGTACCCGAACAGCTAAGATTATACTACATCGGGGGCCATGAGCGGTCTTCCTATTCATGATGTGGGTCTGCGTCATGGATGTATTTGTTTGGGCAGTTTAATTCCCCGAAACCTCGGGTTTCTCAAATCTCAGCAGTCAAAAGACAACAGCAGGCCTTCAATGTCCCTAAACTCAAAATCCGCAAGCCAACACCCCAAATTCTAAACGCTCAACCTAAAAACCCAGAAGTATCCGAAGCTCTTCGTCCTCGCCTTGCAGCTACACCGGCGCAAATGGCGGCAGCTGCCAGACACGATGGGGTGCTCACTGTCCTGCTTCCCGGGGAGTTGCCAGTGGATTAAGGGGTTTCGGGTCCAAGGGGCTCCATGTTTTCTCTGTTATAACCCAAAATCCTAAACCCTAAGCTGTGTAATCTTTAGCTGTTCCCTAAGTTTTTGACAGCCTACAGGATGTGAGCCACAGATCTTGTAAGATGGAACTGGAGTTTCCTGCCTTGTGTAAGGGGTTGATTTAGGGGTTCTCCTTTTTTTCCTTTGTAGTGGTTTCGTTTCGGACATCACCTTTTCCTTTTTTGCTTTTCGAAAGGGGTCCACACAACCCCTAATGAGGTTTATCTCGGTTGTTCTGAAGGAAGTTATATTTCGTTACAATAATAAGGAAGCCCTATTGTTTACTGTATACCCATATCATGCTAACTTAATTAAGTTCCTTAACAGCAACCCTAAGCCCTCAACACCTTTTTCCATTTCTTTTTCCATTTTCTTTTCCATTTGATTCTCCATTATTTGGGGTAAGAAGCCCTAAACCCCAAACCCTAAATCCGAAATAGCAGCTTCCATGTGCTTTTCCATTATCCCTACATATCCTGAGCAACACCCCTCTTCTGGGGCAAGCTTCGGGAACCCTGATGCATCGCCGGCTGTGAGCTTGCATATGGGAGGTCCTCAGGTCACTTCATGCCCATATAGTCCCCCGTAAGTACTGTAGATAGAATTTGGCTTTGGGTATATTATAATACGATCCACATATAGCCTATATTCTATCTACTTAAGGGGGACTATAATCCCCTTCTAGTCATTAAACCCTAAACCCCTAGACCCCCAATCCCTTAACCGCTAAGCCCTAAAACCTTACGGTTTCACAAGTCAGCGAAGCTCACCCCTTACTCCGGAGGTTTGTCGAGCGCCGCGTTGTACAAGGCTCAAGCCAAAAAGCGGCCTGAAAGTTAGCCCCCCCAACCCCAATCCCAACCATTTTTCTAGCTCCTTGCGCCTTCGGCCTCCACAGTTTTTTTCTTTGGTCGCCAGAGCCAGCCTTAGACTTGGAACCCTAAAGCCTTCTTCTTATTCTCTTTATTTTAGCTTCGCATTTTCTATTATTGTTATTGCTATTCTTCTTATTCTCATTGTTCTTCTTCTTATTATTGTTAGTGTTGTTGTCATACTATGACTTTTATTTCCTCAATCCATAGCAGCCGAAGCCCAAAGATTCGCTTCAGCCTTGTCCCTCCGCGGCCCCAGACAGAGTATCCAATTCAGCTCAGAAAGCTAGGTGCCAAAATATTCCACATACAGCCAGGTCATTATAAGCTACATCCCCCTAAGCCTACTATCATGGCGTACTATCTAGTATTTCGTTAGATACCTACCTAGTCAAAAGTCTGTGGCCATAGCCAGCGACATTCCGCCAAGAATGCGGCAATGAACCAGTGGAAGCTGCTGTGTTGCTGTGTCGGCGACCCAGATTCATACCACTTTTCCTGCCTAACCGAGCACTTCCAGGAAGTGCCAGGGTTGATGAGACTCATGAAACCCTAAGCCCAGTGTAAGCTCTAAACCCCAAACCAGGAATCACCCCAAAATCCTTTTCTCGGAAGCTTCCGCGGACACTTTAGTGGCTGGGTCGGTTGGAGACATATTCGGGCTGGGAGACGACTTGGAGGTTCATGGGACTTAGTAAGTACTTCTATCCGGCTTTCAAAACCTTACATATAATTGCCATGAAAATGGCCTTACAGGACTTACCCCAGTTATACGTAAGGTTGTAATCCCGCTGGCACCTAGGGTCGGGGATGCAAGGTTCTTCAGCCTGCGTACGGGGATAATCACAAGGTGGGCCAGCATCCAAGACATAGGGGAAGGATTGTGCATCTAGAGCGCGCAATGGGCTTTTGGCCAAGATGTGTGGTGTATCCAGGGTTTTTGGCAAAGGTCAATGCAGAATGTCTCAAGTCATGGGATTCCGACATGAAAGCCCTAGCAGTTGGCATGATTCTGTGATAAATGTGACTGCGACAGCCAAGTGCGAAAGCATAGCTAGACACCGAAACCCAAGCTACAACCTTGTGGTATCCTACAGTCTCTTAGAGTTACTGTCAAAGCCCGAAGCATTAAACCTTAGGTGCGCTGTTTAGGGTTTAGGTTTCAGGGTCTACTGTTGTTCAGGTTGTAGAGTTTAGGGTTACATAGGTACCCCAGTCATAAGGGCCCGTAGTAGGGGCTCAGGATTGTAGCCCTGAATCAGCTGACCCATGATCTTATTGGTTCTTAAGGGGGAGTGGAGGCGTAGATCCTGAAAGCTACCCCGAAAGATCTAAAGATATGTACATACAGATATGGAAATATAGATGTCCCTACTTGGTTCATGGGAATTAGTAACCTCTGTACGTGGCCTTACAGGGCTTCCCTCGATTGCAAGTAAGGCGAAAGCCGCCTACCTTCACTTCCCATACTCTAAACCTGAAGCCTAAACCCCGGAGCCCAAGCCCTAAACCTCAAACCCTAAACCGTAAACCATAGACCCAACCCTATAAAACCCCAAAGCCCTAAGCCCTAGGACCCTAAACCCTAAACAAGCGCCAGTAAGTCTTTGTAGGTCATGGTTTCGCCAATCAGCGACACTTCGCATGATCTCCACAGGACAGCAGCCTTGCATGGGCATCAGTTGCGGGTAGGGCTCTGTATGCTGGATTTTAGTAGTTTGAAGCCCTAGACCTCAAATCCACAGCTCCTAACCCTAGACCCTAAACCCGAAGTCCTAAACCCCAACTCCCAAAATCCTAGCTCCTAAGCAGAAAGTGCTTAGGTGCCAGGTCCTGCTTGCCTGAAGCAGCGGCATGAGATTTAGGAAAGCCTTTAGATGTAAGAAGCCTTGGAAAGTTTAGGGTTTAGGACATGTTAAGATCTAATTGAAGAGGCTTATAGGGATTGTACAGGGGCATATAGGGTCTACTCAGTAACAGCGGAGAATCAAAAGCAAAAGAGCCAAGTAAGCGAAATGGAAACTGGGCTTGCACAGGGTTCGGGGTTTAGGGCGTCGGGTCTAGGATTTAGGGTTTAGGGATTATGTCCAGTCTTCTAAATTGTAATCCCTGCGTATTTCTTGTATAATATACCCCAAAACTTGATTCGTTAGCCTTAAGCCTTAAACCATAAACTTGCACCTTAAATCCTACCTTCAGCCGGAGTCTTGAAGCTGCGACCGGCAGATTCTGGCTGAAGGCATCACGCTAGAAAACAAAAACCTTAAATCCTAAACTGAAAGAAGGGATTCGCTGGCTACTTTGTCCATGGGTTTGAACACCTTGCTCGGCTCTAGACTGCATCTGTTTATAGGACAGGCTAGGGTTTAGGGTTTAGTGTTTCTAGGGCGTAGGCTTGAGGGTTCAGAGTTCAGAGTGCATCCGCCTACGACAATTCCTGCAACTTTTTTGCTAGCTCTGCAAGACGGTCGTGGCAACCGCGCTTGATTGCGGCCTCTCTACGCTTTCTTCGCCAAGCCCGTCGCCTTCAACAAGTCCTAAGCTGGTCACGATGAACGAGCGCATGGCCAAGGCACAGAAACTAGGGAAGTTTTGTGCATAGATGCGGCATCCCGTAATTTCAGCCCTTTCTGCGCTCAAGCGTACGGAACGCGGTTTAAGGTTTAGGGTTTAGTGTTTGGGGAACAGAGTGCAACAAAGACAGTTGAGAGACTCTCGCAAGGCAAGTGTCACAAGCCAGTCAAGCATTTTCATTACAAGCCTTGAGAACCTTCAAGCCCAATAAGATGTCAATGCCCTAAATCCCAAACCGCTAAACCCCTAAACTCTGATTCCTAACTCTGAATCCTAAAGCCTAAGCCCCAAACCCAAGATCCTGAAACCCCCAGCCCTAGATCCGAAACACTTAAACCTGAAAACCCCTAGTCCCTAAACCTCTAAACCATGGCACGCTAAACCCTCAAGAGCTCCAATTCCGAGGACGGAGACTGGCCATCTGGGGCGACAGGCCTTTGCGAAGCTAGGATGTGTCATACGTTCCGCGCACACCACCACGCAAGACGTGTCTTGTGGTGTGCGCCTAGGTTCACGTCTCTCTGCAAACCTTGGTCGGGTTTAGGGTATTCTCTACCTCCCAAACGCCCCTGACCTTACTTGGAGACCGGCTTGTTGGTTTGGGTATGGAACCAGCGCCCCTTGACGACGGCCCCTTATGGGGAAGGCCGCTTACTCGGAATATGGGCCCCTTATACGGGGGGAATACGGGCCCCTTATATGGGGAAAGCCGCTTACGGGGAAGGCCCCTTGCTGGGAAGGGCCCTTAAGGGGAAGGCCTCTTAAGGCTCTTGCGGGGAAGGCCCTTTACGGGCAATGCCTTTTATGGGAAAGGCTTTTTACGGGAAGTCCCCGTCTGGGCGCCTTATGCGGAAGGGCGCTCAACGGATTTTTGAGGATCCCATAAATCAGGGGTCCTTTGCGGTATAACGGAGATTTATGGTTTGAGGTCAGGTTAGGGACTCGGAATTTGGGGGCATGGCGTTAGGGTGTTCTAGGGAATTCATGGTTTTCTTGTTAACGGCTTAGCGTCCTAGGATCGTTTCCGAAAGTTGGTGGGGATCCCCAAGTAAGGGAGAGGCAGAAAATTGAAATTATCATGGAACCTTGGTTCATATTCTTCTACATTTTGGGACTTTCGGGGGCGCGTTTCACGGCTTGGGTACGGTATTGCTTTTGGGTAGATGTGTGGGGTTCAAAGCATGAAGTTCAGCGGGACATGAGGTTCAAACAGAATAGTACTTTTAGTGGGGAGACCATGGATATAGAGTAAGATTGTGATTTCCCTTTGCTTATAGTGTTTGATGAGGAATGTAGTCGCGCTTGGATCATCTACCGCACATGCCCCTTGAGGAACAGCGTGTATGATCAAGCCCTACTGTAAGCCTTCAGAACTACCAATATCGCTCCATGACAGGCCTTATATATGTACACACAGCATAACCATGCGCTCAAGCCCTTTCGAAATTAGAAAGAATTAATCTGACCATAGCCCAAGACATGAGAGACCATTTACGCAGGCAATTCCCACGGTGCGCCCACGTCCAACAGGCTCTGCCATGGATATGCCATCATCACTTTGAGAATCATTTCTGATGATCAACGGTCATCTAGGGGTTATATGGGGTCATAAAGCGTTTAGGATAATTCTAACCAAAAAAATTCTGGTATTTTTACTTGATTAAGACCAATATTGGGGACCCACGGCGGTGTCCTGAAACATTTTTCAATTTGTTGCCGGTTAAAACCCCTGAGAAGCAGCTCAGACTAGTTTTTGAAAGGATCCCCGCTCAAATCAGGCGATCCACAGCTAGACTTGCTAAAATGATTGGGTGTAAGAGGCTGTTTCAGAAGGTTGCTTTTTACGGGATTCTGCGGTCATATAAGATTTGGACGTATTGGATGTTTTCCAGCGAGGAGGGATACAGGGATGTGGCAAGTTTCAAATGTGGCATTATGAATTGCATTCTGTTGTGCAGTTTGTGAGTATCTATCTACAGAGTCGTGATTAGTTGTTTAAAGAGATATGTTACAGTTAGCTGTGGCAGGGGTTTCTTGAAAAGAGGTTTCGGTTCCAGAGCAGATTCAGATTCATGAGTCGCTGACCGGAAAGTTGGAGGTTCATGGGCTTTAGAAACTATTTTTGGACAGGGGTTGTAACCCTTTAAATGGGGAGTTTCGAGTAGTTGTAGAGTCCCGTGAACCTCTAAAAACCTTCAAGCGCCACTTCTGATGACCATTTCAACACGAAACTCTTCAAATCCATGAGCTCTAGACGGTAACCCCAAACCTTGAACCCTACACTCTACTGTGTATGCTAAACCCTAAACCCAAAATGCTACACCTGGTACCTTAAACCCTAGACCCTAAGCCTTAAACCCACGCTTGGCAGGGGACAAGGGCGATGCCTTGAAAGGCGCCGGCCCTTTGCTTTGGGAGGGTCATAGAGTTTAGGATTTAGGGTTTAGAGTCTGGGGATAGTACGTTGGGCACGGAGATCAGGGTTAAAGGTTAAATGCTTTAGGTTTCGGGTTTCGGGTCTGGCGATGCTACCTATGAAGTTACTGGTGCTCAAGGCGGAGTGGTGGATGGACCAAATACGCAGACGAGCTGGGAATTTGCTAAATGGTTAATAGATATGCTTTAAGGGGCTATATCGGGATTTAAGAGAGCTTAAACCATTTGGTTATTTCCGAAGCCACCGAGCCATCTAAGCAAAACGTTCGGGAGGTTTGCATGTGATTGACTGGCTCCATCTTAAACCGTAAACCTCAAGCAGGTTTCAAAGCCTTGGTTGAGGCTTTAGGGAGTTCCGGCTACAAAGCCATCTGGGTCAACTTTGTAAAAGGGTTTCCAGCTATAGTTTCGAATACTGTTTTGGTTGTAGGTTTTGTAGGTTTGAGGGTTTAGGGCTTAGGGTATCAAAAATTGAAGGACCGGAGAACCTGAATCTGAGTGAAATGATATTAGGATGCCGTTGCCCGCCGAAATAAATAAGAACAAGAAGACGAGACGAAAACCGGGGAAATTATTCTCTGAAAAATCTGAGGGTGGCACCCCTTGTGATTTGAGATTTGGGGACCTGATTCTCTGAAACATCTTAGGGGGACACCCCTTGCGATTTAAGATTCGGAGAGATGATTCTCTGAACAATCTTATGGGGACGCCCCTTGGGATTTGAGATTTGGGGACTTGATTCGCTGAAAAATCTTAGGGGAACACCCTTGCGATTTGAGATTTGGGGACCTGATTCTCTAAAAAATCTTAGGGGGACACCCCTTGCGATTTGAGATTTGGAGAGATGATTCTCTGAACAATCTTATGGGGACGCCCCTTGGGATTTGAGATTTGGGGACTTGATTCGCTGAAAAATCTTAGGGGACATTTCTTGCGATTTGAGATTTGGGGACTTGATTCTCTGAAAAATCTTAGGGAGACACCCCTTACGATTTGAGATTTGGAGAGATGATTCTCTGAACAATCTTATGGGGACGCCCCTTGGGATTTGAGATTTGGGGA
>CAJNIZ010024358.1:40062-55719 GCA_905231905.1 Symbiodinium pilosum | reverse complement strand
TCGTGCCGGCAAAGTCGGCTGCAACCCTGCGCACTTCGCAGATGTGCTCAAGGACAGCCACTGGCTTTTTGCTTGAGACAAAAAATATGGCAATTTTTGCGCTGCTTTCCTCACCTCCCGAAGCTAGAAAACACTGGCAGGGCCAGTATATCACGTTTGCGCGCGCGTGAACAGGTCCCTGGGGCGAGGTCTCAAGGGCCCAACCTTCAGTAGAGAGTTATGAGTTATTGCTTTTGTCCCTTTGAATACCCTCGCTTAAGGACCCCCTCTTGCCGGTGGAGGGGGGAGGGGGCTCCTCAAGGGAGAGTTAGGCAACCTTAGCCCAGAACCAAAAACCCAAAACCTTCAACAGTGTCCCCTAAGCTAGATTTTAGGCACGCGCAGAAATTGACAATTTTACCTCCTAATCAAGACGGAAACCCTAGAATACGGCCGTGAAAAGAGAAAGGGTGTATCTCGTGGTTGCACGTTAGTTTGGGAAATTGTATGCTTCAGCATGTACATAGTTTCTTTCATTTGAGTCCCTACTTGCGTTTTGACTGGGAGGACGACGTGTCTGAGCTACACTATACAAAGCTCCGCATACATAAGGTAGGTTCATTTTATTTTAAATGATCGCTACTTTGACACATTTACAGATAGGACTTCATTCTGGGTTTTTGGTGGGTTGTGTGCAGGATTCCTTGGGAATCTTGGTGAGTATATCTATACTTATTTAGTCTTCAATTGGGGAGACCATCAGTTTAAATCCAACCCTAAGCTACCCCAGTTCAATCCTACAACATAACCCACATATGAAAAGTCTTGATTGGAGAGCCAGGGTCGCTCAACGCGCTTTTTTGACATTTCCGCCTACAGGCCCATTGCAGGATCAATGTGCTTGAGCGAGGAGTGCGCCTGGCGTGCTCTCTTAGCAGTGACCTGTTCCGTCAGCCAAGACTACAAGTGATAGTATCCTTTGTGCATGAGTGTAGGGGACCACAAAGCAACCAACCTTACAATATACAGCAGGGCAGCCGGGCTGTATTGCGAACATTTGATGATTTGGCGAAGCTTCTGTGTGAAGAATGCGACCTGGGGTTACACATCGATGATAGAAACCGCTTACAAAGGGTTACGCTGCGGGAGTCATGAGTCATGGTGCTAGTAAAGAGGTATACTATACTGATGTTGATATTAAACATCGTGTATGACTTCACTCTATTACGGTCGTATACCTCCCAGAGTATGATGTACTTTGGGTCATGCAGAATTTGTATATCTACCATATGTTACTTAACCCCAGGATCCTTAAAAATGAGGCCTGAAGGCCTCCCCAGACAGCTTAGCATTACACGGCTCGGGCTACTTGGAGGTTTAAGGTTATTATAAACCCAAATATTTGAGGGTTCAGGGTTCAGGGGTTTTGAGTTTGGTGTTTAGGGTTTGGGGCAGCATACCGGGTACTGGAAGGCCAAATACAACCATGGTAGGGACCTAAGGTAAGGAGCCCATAGGGTAGTACATACCAGTGAAATTGACATAGTTGGCTTGAAGTTAAAGGTATGGTTTCCTGAATGTGGGAGAAAGGTTGGTACTCGCCTGGATCAATCAAGTCAGTGCTATCGATTGCCTGGCCAAAGGATTCACTCCCCTCACTTCCCACCCCCTGATATTAAGTATTTTCATTGTGGGGCATTGTAGTATATAGGGAATACTCAATATCAGCGAAATGGCGTTGAATGTCCGGGGGAAGTGAGATTGCGTTTCGCAAGCGTCAGATGTTCATTCTGCTTGATAAGTAGTCGTTTCAGAACTGGTAGTTTCCACACATAGGGCGGCCCCAATATAGAGCCCTCATAATCTTCAGTTTCATTAGAGGGACCCAACATGATACCGCTAAATTTTGGGAAGCCCTCAGCTGCATTTTCGCAAAAACTAGGTTCGACCTGGCGACCCCCACCCGATGCAAAGCATTCCTGGACCATCAATGTCCTTTGTGGGACCCTGCATAGGCTTACTAATGGAATACAGAACCTAGGTTCAAAGGGCTGCAATGGGTGTTGTCAAGGGGATAAACCATGCTACCTGACGGCGGGGTTCGTCAGAGTAACCCCGAGGTCCTGGCTTATTACATTCTTAACCAGGACCCTCAGTTGGAGGGTCGTAGGATAATTGGGAATATAACTTTAAACCTACTCATAACTGGGATAACCTGTATAAGTCCAGTTAGGCCAACTATAAGCAGTGTTATGAAGCCCAGCTGTCAGCAGTTGCCAGGTAGTTTCCAAGCACACCCAGACCTGAAAAAGAACATGGTCATCTGCAATTTCTCGCTGCCTCTGTATCGGCCTGTCTATGGGTGGAGGCGTGAGAGATTTTGTTTCCGAGAAGCTGTAGATAGACTATCAGCTCTCGACTTCAGACAGTCCGATGTCGTATGTTCCACAAGTCGGGGCGGGAACTTCATGACAGTCAACCTCAGAGCACTTGAAGTTGTGGTGTCTTACACTTACAGGAGAAGGCATACTTATGGGTGTCCTGAAATCATTCTTAGTGGTTGCTCGTTATAACGACCTAAACCCAATGTGCAGCTCAAATTGCAGTCTCCCAAAATGGGGGGACCGCAATGTATTCCTCAATATACTGTAGTCCATATTATTGGGATACCCATACAAGTACCCCTAATTCTGCCAAACCCTCAACCTCCAACAACCAGTTCAAATCAACTTTTTGGGAGGGTGGCAGCGCAGTTTCAGATGTAGAGCCAGGCAATGGTCATCGAATCGCTCATCCCACAGCAAATGTTCTTAATGGGATGACTTAGAAGATGACCCAGCTTGGTTTTAGGGGTTTGGGTTATTGTAGAGGTTTGTACATCGATTATCATGGGGTAATACGAGGACTGTTGATAAGCTGGCCCCCCTCTGATGGAAAATCAAACAGAGATAACGCAGTCATATGAGGGAGCTCTATGTTACCACTCCAAAAATTAGGGCACCTATTTTCGCCATGCAATAGCTACAAGGTCCTAATCTTAGGAGTTGTCCAGGGGGATCCTAACCAAAGATGGAGCCTATCTTAAGGCCATTTTGGGACAGGTATTATGAACAACTACCATATGATATGGTAGGAAAAGTTGTATGGGGGTAGGGTTGTACAGGGATGTCGCGGGTTTAGGGTTCAGGGTCTAGGGTAGTAAGGGTTGAATCATTTGAATTTTGTTGGGGGGTTGTACGGGGAACCACCTTGTTCTCCGATTACTGCAGTTCAATATTCCTCAACCTGATTCTACTCATGTAGGCTCCTAAGCCCAAAGCCCCAAACCGCTAAACCCTGAATCCCTCCCTTGAACCATCCGAACATAAGGCTAAAAGAGCAGCCGACTTGGAGACGTCTTTGTGTGGTCAGCCAGGTCTCACAGTTCAGACGCGGCGGTTTTTCTTCGCAACACCCGCGAAAAGAGCCCATTTTTTGGCGTCCTACGGGGGATGGAAGAAATTTTGGTGACAAGGGTACTGGCCCTAAAGCTTTGAACCCTGGACCCTAAACCCCAAGCCTTAAACATTGAACTTTAAACCTTAAGCCCATACCAAGTGGTGCGAGATTTTCCTCCATCCACCGCATGGGCTACTTGAAGGCATGGGTATTACAATTTGGGGTTTAAGGATGAGGGTTTGGGCTTAGGGAATAGGGTTTAGGGTAAGTAAGGATAACAACGGTAGAGCTAACTTAGCTTAGGGGGTTACGCCTTTGAGTATATAGCCTTTAAGCTGTTGGGGTCCATGTCATCCTTCTACATACCTAGACCTCCCAAGCACCCATAATACCCAAAATGAATCACTACTGCGGGTATTTGGGAGGTCAAGGTAAAGAAAAAGGTTCGCCGCTGTTGGGGCCAGGGAATCAGCAGCTAGGTAGGGTTCTACTGGATGCTAACAGTTCTGCATGATCCCACGCCCCTCAGGAAGTATGGTAGTTTTTAAGAGCTGCGGCTTTCGGAGTCATTATCAGGGATTTTGTGCCAATAATGTAGCTTAGGTTGGGAGGAGGTTGGCATTGCCATATCGTTCCAATACTTTCGTTACATGACAACAGTATGTTCCATCTCAAGCCCTGTTCCAAGTACTTAGGCACCAACAGCACAATCCACAAACCCCTATACAAGCCCAGCTCCGCTGTAATTTCCCATTTCACTCTCGTCTGTTTGAAGGAATTGTGCTCCTGAAGCCTAACCTAAGCCCTCAATCTAAAACCCACAGCAGAAGAAAACACAAGATGAAACACCTTTAGTCTCGCTTCATTTTTTAGTAACTGAGAGTATGTTTAGGGTCTAGGGGTCTGGGCCTGGGGTTCATGCTGACAACCCAGCTATGCCTGTAATGAAAGCATGAATGTATTCCTCTTCAGGTAGTTAGTGGGCGTATCATTGGGCCAGAGCTATAGTACACAAAGGTTTGCATTTGTACTCCCAAGCCCAGATACATACTTGTTATCGAGTGTTCTCCGGGACCCCTAACACGTAATACCCTGAATTGGCGCATGCTCACGACTATAGAGAAGCACTAGTGTGCTTCAATATATCTGCCTAACCCTAAAACCTACAGCCCTACCTGCTTATACTTAACTTGTTTCTTTTCATCATATATCTACCTAGACCTGAAGTTATGGACTACCTAACGACCCCCACACTATGCTGCTTCCCCCCAAGGTTCCCCCTTAAATTGCTTAGTCAGAGTTCGTTACCCTTAATGAAACCTTCATGAAAGTATACGCCCTGAACCATAAGCTTGTTGTGTTTCGTAATGGACCTTCCTAACCCTAACGCCCTCATGTGGCTTCCCGCCATCCATGTGGAACCTTGAACCCTAAACTCTAAATCCGGAACCCTATACCCTAAAGCCCTGAAAACCTAAAACCCTAAACCTTTATTACCAATTTCACTTAAAATGCTAATGGATTCTTGGGCAAGGCTTTTTTTGGGCAACGTCATAATTTTTGTGGGCAATGTCTTTTATTCGTGGGCAAGGTCATGATTTTCATGAGCATGGTCATGGGTGATACCCTAGATCCTTAAGCTGGCGCAATAGGCTGGAGCTCTAGGGTGCGGGCTTTGGGGTTTGGGCTCGGGTTTTGGGTTTGGGCTTTAGGGTTTGGGCTTTAGTGTTCGTTTTCGTGCTGCTTCCGGGGTTGTACACGAAACTTGTGGAAGGGCGGTGGTTGCACGTGTTGATATGTTTCGAAAGCGATACATGTTTTTTTAATGTTGTGGGACCCAATAGGCGGGTGGGCGTTCTTCCATGACTTGAGAAAGCTGTTCTTGGACTGAAGGCTTGGACTTGAGATGCAGAATCCCAAGCCTTAAACATCCGTAAGTCGCCCAAAAGTACCTGGCAGTTAGCAGCAGCTCCACCGTCTCCAAAGCCGAGTCCCTACCAAGCCGGAGTCTCGAAGGGTTCGGGTTTCGGGTTTCGGGTTTTGGGTTTAGGGTTTTCGGGTTTAGGTTTTATTGTTCAGGGTTGAAGGTTTAGGGTTTAGCCTGTAGTTTCCGGGTGGGTACACCCATATAAAGGTTCACATTAGGCCCATATAAGGGTAATGGGGCTTCCTTTAAGGGTGCCCCCCTGAGAACTACCTGCCTGCACCTCTCCTTGATTTAGGGGTTCAGGGTTCAGGATTTAGGAATTTGGGGAATGCGGCTTCACGTTGTAGCAATTTAGGATTTAGGAGGTGGCTTTGTTGGATATAGTTTTGAGTTTGTATGATAGCGAGACACAGATCCTCAATGAAATTGCCTGAGATGACATCTGCGCTCAGTCACTCTCCGTTAAGCTTAGAAAACACTAGTGGGTGCTGTGAGCATAAAGAGGAGCCTCAGGTATTGCTACCATTTAGCATACCTGCCCATAGTCCCATTCTATCTACTTAAGAGGGACTGCAGGCTCATAAGCCTTGAAAGGTTTAGATCTACTTGAAGGGTCGGAGGGAGCATGTAGCTGATTAGGTGAATACGGGTAACTTTCGTCACAATAAGGTTTACTGGTTTAGGGTGTAGGGGTTATGGCTTTAGGGTGTTGGGTTTAGGCTTGAGGTTTACGGGGCCTACAAGTACATTTACCACGTCTCTCCAAGTCTTTGTCTTGGCTGGAGTGTGCAATCCAGATCGTGCTTTCCAGCCCCCTGAAAACAACCCCCCAGGCTCTAAACCCTAAACCTGGGAACCTAGACCCTAAACCCTAAAGCCCTTGACACTAAATCCCTAAATCCCTGAACTCTAAACCCTAAACCCTAAATCCGGCTAGATCCCCAAAGAAACCGCCACCCCCCTCCAACCAGGCTGCAGTCGAGCGAATCGACATGAGCAAGGTCGACGGAGAGGCTTCTGACATAAGTGCTCTCAGACCTGGGACTTGGGTGTACGGGTTAGGGGTTTAGGGTTTAAGGTATAGGGCTTAGGGGTTTAGGGTTCAGGGGTTTAGGGCCTTATCAAATCAGGTAATTGGAGGACATTTTAATATCAGAGACTGCCCTTTCATGGAGAATCAAATCGAAAGTCAAGTTGAAAGTGGAATGCAAGAGTCAAAAAAAGAGCTCCATATTCGGTGAAAGGAGGTTTTTGGCAACCCAAACACCTCAAAATCACGACCTATTGTAGGCCCAAACCCTACATCCTGTGATCGTTTAAGGATCCTGGCTTCGGAGCTTGGGGTTATCCAAATCCTCTCACGAGTCAGTGTATGGTGCTTGTAGAGGGGGTTTATTGGGGCTATAAGAGGTTTACAGTGTTTAGGGTTTACTAGGGTATATTCTAGCAGCTTACGTTGGAATTCTGCCATTACCGTACTTAGGGCAGATTATATCCCCCTAACTTTTTGTGTTTAAATAGGCACCTACGGACATGTTCTGTTCGCTGAAATCACGACGTGTGACTGCTAGAGTTTCATCTATCCAAGCCAGTGCTGACACCCTGGCATCGAGACTTGGCATGTTTGGGAGTTACTTGCAGGGTCAGGAGAACACGTCCAGCGACCTATCTGCTAGCATGACATCTGCCTACGAAGCCTATCTGAGCTTTAAGCTGTCTGGGCTAATCCCCTGTTGCTGTAGACACAAGAGCCGGAGGTTCTGCGGTGTAGGTTGAGGGACATATCAGCCTCCATGCTTGCTCCTGAAGGAGCCTTTGCACTCAACCCTGCACACTCTGTATCAACCAAGCGGCTGGATTACTGAGTGTGGGGCTTGTGCAACTCCTTAAATGGGCTTGGACTCAGCTAAAGGGGCATAGAATTTCTAGGGGAATATTTGGGAGATATAGAGGCCTGTAATTCGAAATACCGACCATTTAGCCATTGCCCTAAACTCAAATCAAACCCTCATAGCCTAGACCCTAACCTTGAACCCAAGACCCGAAACTTGAACGGTCAAAGTTTAACCCCTTTAAACACTAAACCCTGAAACTTCAGCCCCAAACCCCTATTTTAGCTTCAACCGGCCATGAAACCGAGAATATCACCAAAGCAGGTGCGGGGGAAGAAGTGGTCAACATTTGATGCCTGGGTTTAGGGTTTCAGGGTTTAGGGGTGTAGAGTCCAAGGGGCGGAATAAAGACAATAATGTGCAATCAAGTGAAAAAGGGCATTGTGCATGAAATGGAAATTGTGTGTGTGTGTGTATACATGTGCATGTATTCATTTATGGGGATTTGCAGGGTTTGGAATTATTCGGTCGTCAAACTTGTGGTCCGTTTCCGGGTATCCTGAATGGTACGACGTCTGTATTCCAAACGAAGAGAAACCACTATTTTGATAGCCCAGCAAATCCGGCAGCCAAACCCAAAGCTACTAAGCCCAGACCCTCAAGCCGTTTTCCTACTGAACCTCTTACACGTAGACTCTAAACCCTGAACCCTACTGTCAACCCTAAATCCTCACATTTGGGTCATATTAGGGCAGAGCTTAAAACCGCAACCCTGGTACCCTTGACCTGAAGCCACCCGGTTTCAGGTGTACGGCAGCCCTCTGTAGAGTTTAGGATGTGCTGTAGTTGCTTGGCCTTCCTTGAAAATCCCAAAACGCGGCGGGTTCAAACCCTGAACCCTAAATCCTAAACTCTGAACCCAAAACCCTAAACCCTTGAGCCTCTGACCCCTGGGAGTCTCCTGTCTGTCATGCAGGCGAAAAAAGACGTTTTTTCTTTAAACAACTTCAGTGACAGGAGTTGACCCAGGCCGAGCTGGCGCCAATTGCGCACAAGCTTCTTGGCACAAAGCTTGAGGGTTGAGGGTTACCCGGTTGGGGTCGGGTTGTGGTGGTTTCGGCTGGCTGGGCGATTGTTAAGGCTGTCGGTTGAAGGTTTAAGGTTAGCTGGGGTTTTCCCTTCCATTCCATGCCAGTCTTGGGCCTACTCTAGATGCTCAGCCCGTGAAGTGATGATCAAATCTAAGCCTAATTTGTACGCAGCCCCAAACCCTAAACTGTGCCTTAAACCGGAGACCTTAGGCCCTAACTCTGACACCCTACACCTTAGACTTAGACCATGGATCCTGAACATTAAGCCCAAAACGCTAGACACCCTAACCCTACAAAGCCCTTAGCCCTTAAACCCTAAAGCCTAAGCCCAAAAGCCTGAACCCTAAACCCTGAATCTAAACCTTAAGTAGTAGTTTCCATTGTATCATCCATTATCCTAATATAACCCCAACATAACCCTTATATTATCCCAACCCTCAAATGTTTGAACCTTTTTTGAAGGTGCGGCCCTGGGTCCTGGCGATGGCGGGTTCGCGAGTGGCGGCCGGCCCCGAAGGGCCTTCCGCTAAGAGTTTGGCTGCCTGGGATTTAGGGTTTAGGGTTTAGGGTTGGAGTTTAGGGTTTAGAGTTCAGGGCTTAGATTTTAGAGTTTAGGGGTTAGGATTTAGGTTTAAGAGTTTAGAGTTTAGGGTTTAAGGGTTAGAGTCGGTTAGAGTTTAGGGTTTAGAGTTTAGGGTGTAGAGGTTTGGGGGCTGAGGGTGTTGAGGTTTAAGGCCAATAGTTTGCGCTTGCTGGGGTCCTTGAGGTCCTTGTCATAGCTAGCGGTTCCTGACATGTTTTCCAAATTTTTGCTTGCTCCAGCCCCACTCATGAACAGTTGAAAGGAATCGTTGAACGGGTTTGTTTCATGACAGACTTAGATAGGGATTGTGCCGAGTTTGGTGTTAGTGGTGTTGCTGGTCACTGTTGGATGTACGTAAATGTTCATGTGGTGTATTATAACGAAACCCAACGACGAGTATACAGCTACGCATGCTTCAGAGACTTCAGGGTGAGGTGCTTCAAAGGGGCGAGGCTGAGCTCCCTAAACCCCAGCTCAAAAGAACCTACAGCCTCAAAGCCCTAAACCCGAAACTTTCAATTCAACCATCGGTAGGCTCTTTGGTTGACTCCTCTGCACTTGCGGGTTGTTAGCAGGCAGTGAATGGAGACAAAAACGGCATCTATCTCCTGTATTATTGGGGATTGGTGGTGGCGGGTTTGCCGCGCCTAAGAGCCGCCGCAGCCTCTTGTACATTGTCTAACGGTCTCAAACTCTAGATCCTAAATCTTGAGCCCTAAATCCTAGACCTGAAATCAACTCTAAATCCTGAATCCTAAGCCTCTAGACCATCAACCTCTAAACCTCTAAACCCTACACCCCAAACCTTATACCCTAAATCCTAAAATCCCATACCGCAAGGTCTAAACCCTAAATCCTATACCCTAAACTCTAAACCCTAAATCCTAAAGTCTAAACAGCGGGGATGAGGCTTCCAGGCTACTTGGAGCTCGAGGTTAGGGGTACCCTTTAAAGATGACATAGGGTTATATAGGGTTATATAGGGTTACGCAGGGCGTCAGTTATAGGGTCATGTAGGGTTTTAGGGTTTCCCGAAATTTGAACGAGGGATTATCGTGTTTTGGGGTTTATATATGGAACCCCAGCCCTAAACCCCTATCTAGGGAAACTGCCAAGAGTTCAGATGTGAGAGTGGGGTTTCAGGATCGTTGGTCTAGGGCTCATCTGAAGCTGTTCCGTCAAAGATCGCCGACGACTTCCGGACGACAACTTCTACTTCCTCCTTCCCTGACAAGACTTTGGGGGCTGAGCAACACCATAGAGTTTCTTATTGCGAAGAGTGGAACAGGTTGTTTTTAAGATCCTAAGCCCTAAATCCAAAATCTGAAGCATCTCATGCTTTGCCGGTCGCCCCTTTGTTGGCTCATCTCACGTCGCTAGCACGGAGCGTTGCGTCCCTTCCGGGATTGCGTGACTTGGCGCGGATTCTGGCACTCCCCAAAACTAGGGGCTATATTATCCCAATACTGGAGAATCAAATGGAGAAGAAGAGACAGTGGAAAAACAATTGAAAACTGCGGTTCTATGGATGATTATGGGGATTAAGGGTAAATTCTTAGGGGTACCCTTTTGGCGGGTTCCTATAACAGCTATAAAATTATGTGGTCTATAGTGGTGCCCCCCTCCTGTGTGAAGCTACCATTTCGGCACTCACCAAAGTAAGTGCTAAGACTCCGAAATTTAGATGTTGTATGCCCCAGGATCCCTAAATGCCCATGTTAATGTCCGTTACAGAATTATACGGACAGTAAAAAGGAATTTGGAGAGGGACCCCTAACAGGGAACTATAAGAATGTAATTAATAAGGAATATAATAGGGATGTACCTACCAGGGTCTTTATATTCTTGTTACATCCCTCCAAATTCTTGGTGTTCCCTGTTGAATGATGTAGAGTCGTTTTAGACAACGTTCCCTGGATCTATGAGGCTCCCTTGCCAGCTTGGAGCGGTTTAAGGTTTTGGGTCTAGGATTTGGGGAGGGTTTAGGATTTGGGGCTTGGGGTTTAGGATTTGGGTTTTAGGGTTAAGGATTGGGGTCTTAGGGTTTAGGATTTGAGGTTCAGGGTTAAGGATTGGGGCTAAGGGTTGAGGATTTGGGCTCTTAGGGTGTTTAGATTGGCAGGGTCATGCCACTAGCTACTTGGAGGTTCAGGGTGAGTATGTAACCTACTTCTAATTCATTGCGCACTACTCGGGATATCCCTACAGTTCGAGCCATCATTCCCCCGAACCTCCAAGTACGCCAGATGTAGCATGCCCAAAATCAAATCTTGACTTGGTTCGCAGGGAATTGTTTTCTGGTTCGGGGTTTAGGGTTTGGGGTTTAGGGTCCTCATCTCCCAAACAACAGCCTTCATCCGCAATATTCTAATGTAGAAATATTTGGCTTTAAGGCCCTTGCGTAACGTGAGCGTGCTGTACACGAAAGCCCTATGCCAATCACGCATACAATCCGTAACGACACCAGCATAAAGTAAGTTTCCATTTCCTCTTCCACATTCTTTCCCAGTTGGTTCTACATTGTTCTATTTGTTTAGACCCCTAAGCCCTGAACCTAAAGCTCTATGAGCCCCAAACCCTCAACTCTAAAGCAAGGTAAGGTCCCAACCATGGGCCCCTAATATGGATCCTATTTCTCCCAAATATGCGCTTGATTGGGTTTTGTATGGTCTCTAGGGAATACCATCGGTCTATAATAGAAAGATCCCCAGGACAACGGGCCTATAGTTTAAGCACCAAGGCATCATATGCAGCCGGCACACTGTCAGCCCATGCCTCAAGTGCGACGTTTGATCTTCCGCCATGTAGCATTCAGGGATGCAGAGATTGGCGCTTTGTGAGGCGACAGCGGTTTGGGCTTAGGGTTCAAGGCCCTTGCTTGGGGGTTCCATGTAGGTTTCTTGGGTCTCAAGTTCTGTGCAGCCTCGTATTCAGCCGAGACGAATGGACACCTTGAATATTGAGCTTTAATTATGGGTTCCCCTACTACCTCCTCTATACAACCCCTAGGTTCCCCCGTGACTATGGTCAATGTAAGGACGGATTTATGGGGCACCTCAGGGGGACACAACAACCCATGATTCGATATTGAGCTTTACCAAACCTCAAACAATCATGGAAGCCCACCTGGAAGAAAGGGATTTTAGCTACCCCAGGCCCCAGCCCTATAATACGGAACCCATGATTTCATGATATCATACGACTACCATACGGTCTTTTTTAAGGGTTGGTGTAATTAAAGCCGAACCTCAACCCCAAACCCTCAACCTTAGCCGTAGCAATCTTCGCAGGGCCCCTGTTGGGCTTCCATGTTAGCTAAAACGATGCACCACGTGCACCGGTTCCTCTAGAGAGCTCAGGGTTTAGGGATTAAGGTTTAGGACAACCCGCAAGGTTCCCCCTTGACCAGCTTCAACTAGCCCTAACCCCTAGTCATCCCGAAATAATTACGGGCGCTGCTTGAAGGGAGCAGGGTACCACAAAACAACCTAAACCCTAAACCTTAAAAGAATTTTCGGTATTTGTGCGATATTAGACGATGCAACAATCTCTTCCAGGCACTCGGTACGGCGACGCAATGCCGGGAGTCGGAAACCCAGAAGTGGATTCTGCAGAGATGATTGCAGGGATGTACACTTAAAGTGTTCAGGGTCTAAGATTCAGGGTTTAGGATTTAGGGTTGTGGGTTTTGGCTTCGGGGCTTAAATGAAGTTCAGGGTTTGGGGTTCCTGCTTTGATTATGGTTCAGGGCGGCAGTGAGGGAATTTGGGTTGTCCCAACCTCCACAAACCCCATCACACGTGACTCTTGTGGGGACCTAATCGTGGGTGTTGGGAGTACAGACTCAGTTCGTTACCCAATCAGGAAGAATCCCCATATAACCGCAGTTTGGACATCGTTTTTGATTTAACCTTCTAGGAGATTCTATTTTTCGACGTTCCGGGTACCTAAATCCCCTTTTGGCCCTAAACGGCCGTAAACCCTGAATCCTGAATCCTAAACCCTAAACCAATTGAGGTGGAGGCCAGGGCCTTGTGAAGTTTCATGTGCAACGCTTTGAGATAGAGGGTTTGGGGTTCATGTTGTTTCCAGCCCCCTAACGAGCGCAATAAGACCTAAGGGTCTTTGCCGGGGTGTCCTTAGGGGTGCGGCGGGGATGCGAAGGGGCTTTAAGGATGATGAAATCTTGAAACCTGAATGACTACCAATGTCCTGACCTGATAATCCTTTCATAGCTAATGTTTAGTCTGCCCGTCTACCGCAAAGCCGCTACTGCAGCTGTAGGCGTTTGCATTATGAACTTTTCCCTAATGGCATTTTGGGAACAGCTACAACCACATGCCAGATTCCCAGATGGAAAAAGGAGCTTCAAAAAAGTTGCCTGAAAATCCAACTGTAAACACTAAGCCCCGACCCCTGGACCCTAAACCTTCGACCCTGAGCCCTAAACCCTCAACCCTGAGCCCTAAACCCTCAACCCTGAACCCTACACCCTAAACCCCAAGTAGTAATTCCCATTGTAGTTTCCACCATCCCTATACAACCCGTATATATCACCTAATTTAACCACTTTAAAGGGACCCAGGGTTTCCATTTCATTTTCCATGTTATTTGGCATTTGATTCTCCACCTATAGGAGAATGTTATCCCTATATAACCCCTATACAACCCAACATATCTCCTACTGTAATATAATAGTTTCCATTTTCCTTTCCATTATCCCTTTATAACCCCTATACCCCATTATACTATAGTAGTTGAGGCCGGCACGGTTCCCGGTACCGAAAAGCATCTTGGATGCAGAGAAAGGCTATAGGCCACTCAATGGGTTTAGGGTTGTATAGGGGTGCTATGGGATTTATTTAGGGTTATGAAGGGGATATATATTTATATGTATATATATATATATGGGGGTTATACAGGGTTAAGGGTTTAGGGTTGAGATTTCGGGTTCCTGGGTTTGAGACTTCGAGTTTAGGGTTTAAGATTTCGGGCTTAGGGTTTACAATTCGCATTTCTTCTGGGCCCTCATACAAGTGCCGTAGAATCGACTCACACGAGTCAATTGACTGTAATGTCGAAGCCTGAACCACTACCATTGTGATTCCCGGATGCCACGAATATACTTATGATGCAATATAGTCCCTAAACCCTAAGCCCTAAACCCTGAACTCCTACACCTGAAGCCCTGAACCTTGAACCCTTTCGGTTACCACATGGGGGCATTGGCTTTCAGAAGCTTCATGGGAGTGCAGGTGCACGGCTTCTAGATTTGCTTCGGGGTTTAGGGGTTTAGGGTTCAGGGCTTAGGGTTCAGGGTTGAGGGTTTAGGGGTCTAAACAGAATGTCCTGGAGCCTGAAGCTGCGTCAGGAGGTTCTGGAGACTGCCCTGCATATTTTTTGCGTTCATTTTTTTTTTACCGAAGTTGCTAGTAGTATTGCTACCATTATGATGGCTACCCTCAACCCTACACTCGAATCTAAACCCCAGTCCGCAAACCATATCTTAATTCCTGAGCCCTAACCCCTGAAACCCCTAAACCTCATAGACCGCAACTCCTAGACCCGAATGCCCTGCAGGTACATTTTCCTGGTGCGCCATGCTCAGAGTACCTGGAACAGGGAAGTCGAAGCTTATCTGAGAGTTGGGACTGGGTCCAGGGACTCTGTTAGGAACCAGGGTTCAGCTTCAGGGATTAGAGATTGAGAGTTGAATAGATACCTGTGCTTTATGGACTTGGCAGCTACTTGCACGATCCTCCGCAAGGCAGCGGAGGGGTGCAAGGTGCAGCTTGTGCCCTAGACCCAAAACTCTAAACCCTAAGTCGCGATTCAGCGCGCGTATGTGTTGGGATGTGGAGTTCTGCTGGACTCGCAGTGGCCTCGTCCCTGCTCTCAATCATAGCCAGCTGTAATGTAGAAACTTCAAGGTTGCTGTGTTTATAGTCCTAGTTTCCGTGTATCATTATGGTATAGTGTATTTGAAATAGACATAAAAAACTATAATTTCGAGCATTCAGACCCTAACCCAACATCCTTAGCCCCAAGTGCTAAAACCTAAGCCCTGAATCCCAAACCGGGCGTCCCAAATTGTATCCCTTTGCACCAGGGACCTCAATCCGCCCGATTCACTAAACCTTTGAAGGTGCCGTGAAAAGAAAAATCCCCAAACATCTGAACTTCTGCCAGGAAAGGGGAGGAGGCTGCCAGTCGTAGACCCTAAGCCTGCTAGGGTTTAGGGTGGAGATTGTCTGGGGACCACTTGGGAATATGTGGGTTGCATCTCCCTAAGTCAAAGAAGCCTCGCGCTCCTCCTAACGATGGATGTTCCCCCGATATATCATATCAATGTATTGGGGGTATTCATTTTTAAGGGGTTGGGGGGAAATTATTTGAGGAGGGGATCACTACATCATCACCACCGTCACCATCATTGTCCTCATCGTTCGCCATTCTCGCTACCCATTTATCGTATGCTGCTCGTTCTTTACTCGAGGGCTCAGTACCCCAGATTTCCTCAACCACTTGCCTGGAAAGCACAAATCCTCTCCTTATGGAAGCATATCTGTAAGCTTCACAGGTATCGTGTCTGGCAGGTGCATTAACGGTTTAATGTAGGGGCCTAAGTACTTTCCGATATTATGGCTTAAGGTTCCCTGTATCGTTCTAGTCGAGGGTACCTCCGCTAGCCTCAAACTGATATTGGTAATTGTGTAGGCCGCTACCGTGGCTCCTTCATTCCCTAGACTATAAACCTGTTATAGTAGTTTCCATTTTCTTTTCCATTATCCCAATCTATCCCAATAT
>CAJNIZ010024358.1:0-39962 GCA_905231905.1 Symbiodinium pilosum | reverse complement strand
CCAGGGTTCTGTGTCTGTTGACTTTGAAGCCCTCAACCCTAGACCCCCACACCTTGAACCCAAGGAATCTGACACGCCCAGGACCATGTTAAGACGTTGAGACACCGGAAGTTTCCTGATCTCTCCGTTAAGGAGCGTCTCTACCTTCGCATCCTTGGTTACGGTTAGGGTTTCGGGTTTGGGATTCAGNNTTTCAGATTTGGGTTTAGGGTTTAGGATTTTCGGTCTAGGATTTGGGGTTTAGGATTTAGATTTTGGGGAAGTTTTCTCTGAGATTTTCACAGTGTCTCGCTGAAGCAAACCCCAGCTATTCAAAGATTGTCTGCTAGACCCTAAACTCTAAACCCCAAGTATGCTTCTCATGAGCAGGCTTACCAAGCCCCCATACTCACAACAAGAAGATGCTGCGGCTAATTAGTTGGTATTGGTAGCCTCTCAGCCCTACACCCTAACCCAGAACCCTAAACCCTAACCCGACAAGAGTCATATAGTGATCATAGACTTCTCATCTTGCTGGTTTGGGCAACCAACATCCGCGTATTGGTGCAGCAGGGTTCAGGGTTTAGGAATTAGGGTTGGAGTGGGCCGTTGAAGCCCTCAATCCCATTTGACCAAAACAAATGCACCCTAAATCTTAAGCTCCGAATCCTAAAACGCTGAATGCGCAGAAATCCCCATAGTGCAAGTTCCATTTAAGGAGGCTCGCTTCACTTCTAGACAGTAAGTATGTTAATAACCCCTACAACCCATATAGTAACCCTGGTAATCCTAATTATTTTTGTTTGAGGTTGTTGGTTTCCCTCAGGTCTTTGGCACACTGTAGAAGCCTGAACGTTATGTAGGGCTTAGGCTTTAGGGTATAAGGCTTTCCTAGTAGGGAGATTATCCCCGGAAGAAACAAATGGGAAAGGAAATGGATCATGAAATGGAAGCTGAGGTTATAGAGGGGTTATAGAGATAAGTTCCAGTATAATGGTCCTGGATTCTTTGAATGGTTACGGCCTGGGACACCTCAAATATAGCTTAAAATGGTATTATTGGCCACTATTCAGGCTTTATGTATAACCCACCGGCTTGCCTTAGAAAGCCCTGCAGGACGTTCTCTGGAGTAGCGCCCAAATCATGACTCGGGAGGCACCGGGGCATTCATCGAGATTTCCTTGATTGGCCGTCCAAATTAAATGGTTCAGGATGCATTTCAGGCTTAAGGGTTTGAGGCTTCAGTCGAGTGATCCAACATGTGTGGACGTGGATCGAATTCTTACGTTGCTTACGAAAGTGTTTGTCTTGTTCGTCTCTGGGCAACTCAATATGTTGCATCTTCTCTTGGTCTGTGATTATGAATGTCCTGCTCCAGCTCGGGACGGAGCCTGAGGAGAAAGGCTACGTGAAAATGTGAGAAGATAGTCCAAATGCAAGAGCATGCACGCGTTACCTATGGATGTTGACTTAGAGATGGCTTGCTATCCGTGGTACCCTAGAAGACTGAATCGTTGTCATCCTCAACAGTCTGTACATACTTATGGTCGTATGTGCTCCAAAGCACATTTACTTACTTTCCCGGCTACCAAAGCAACCCTGAACCCTAACCTCCAAACCCTAAGCCCTGCGCTAAGCTATTCTCCATTGAGTAGCATTTGGGATGGTGATTCTGCAGCCCCCAGTATAGAGTAAGACGAACGCCTCCCTTTGGTTATAGGGTGTTAAAAGAAGAGCATACAGTACTCTTAGTTCGTTCACCAGCAAGAGAGCTGAAAATTCACATAGGGTTGGCGGCTGATACTTGGACAACCGCATTCACGAAGTTTGGCCCGTAGCCCGAGACCGGTATGAGTGCTTTGAGTCACGTGCGAGTTTGTTAGCAGAATCTTTCACGATGAATAACACTGTGACAGCCTCATCGTGACCCGGCGGAAGTAGGTTCTGAGAACCTGCTAGTACCACAAAATATGCCTTATTGGAGGTTACGGCAACTCCGGACCTTCCAAGTAGCCAGAAGGCAGCAGCCTTGCCCCTTTGCCTCCCCATTCGTGCTTTGAATGAGGTATGGCACACAGACCACCCCATATCAACTGAGGGCGTCCAACAGACGCAAGTGCCTGGACGCATTTAGTACATTCTTTTCTGTTCTTCATTGCCCAGAAGTTGTGAAAGAACAAACATTCATTGCCACGCAGTTGCTGCCTTGGCTAAAGTGGATACTGCAGTCCCCAACATAGAGCAAGATTGTATCCTGCTTCTTTGCTGTACTTTACAAGCGGAATATCAGCTTATTTGGTTTAACCACCAACAACAAGCTTTGCTCAATTCAAAGGTCACCCCACGCCTTCAACCCGAACGCTGGACCCCAAACTCCGAACCCTGAATCCTTCTTTTGAACTTTAAGCCCTACACTTGAAACCTAATGCCAACTGGTTCCTCCAATTTCAACTTGTAGCCAAGGAGCTCAGACAGAAGATCGAGCAAGTCAGGCTGCAAAAGGGTTCAGGGTTTGTACCCATCATTCTTCATCAGAATAAGAAGTTCAGCACGATTATCATTGTACTTTATTCTGCCAATAATTAGTGTTCTCAGCACAGAATATCATAAGATGATGACTGTTATCTTTACATCATATTGTATACTACATGACTACATTGTCTGGTATCATTAATACCTATTACTATTTAGGGCCCTGGGAGGATCTAGAAAGTTCAGGATTTAGGCTTTGGGGTTTAAGGCCTAGGATTTAGGGTTTAGAGGTTCTGGCTGAGGATTCAGAAAGTAGACCCCTCGGTTCCTAGAAATCACCTAAACTGAAGGCTCTACCTTCTAGAGCCTGCAGGGTCTGGGAAAGTGCTGGGCGATAGTTGTTTGAGGGTTTAGGGTACCAATACGCGCGCACAGCCCACTGACTTGTTTCCGAGCATTGTTCCCAACTTAGAAATATGCAAACATACCCGCAGAGGTCTTCGCTAAGCTTGAAGAATGACTTGTGCAAGGACCTCATTGACTTAAAATTGTTAAATGTTATGCCCTTGTAATACACCCTAACACCTTGGTTTTTGAACAATTAGGCCCCTACATTCACTTGCAGTGCTCACCACAGGCGGTAGATACGTGATGTGGTGTTCTGTCAAGCTGTGAAGCTGCGACGTTTCTATGCTACCCTGGGTCGTTGTTGCCAGTGGAGGACCATAAACAATTTGATTCCAAATTTGTTGAAGCCCTAAACTCTAAACCAGACCCTTTCCCCTAAACTCTAAACCTTAAACACCAGTCCTCAGCGGGTGGTTAAGTTGGAGTGGACAAGAACATGCAAGCTACTATAAGGTGCATGGTTGCGAGTTTGGGAGTTAAGGTGCTGAGGAGTGCGGGAGTGGATGTAGGGATAGCTTTGGAATCCTAAATTGCACTCCTGCATTCTCCCATAAGCACCAGTGAGACTCAAGCAGCGTCAGCTCAAGTACCCAGAATTTTGTCAAAGACTGGACTACCTTAAGCCTATCACACCAAAAACTCGAACCATGAAACCTTCAACCCTAAAACCTACACCCTCATGGACCTCCATAACCCCTGAAGTCCCTTCAAGCCTATCATGCCAGAACCTCAAACCATGGAAACCTCAACTTTAAACCCGAAACCCTAAAGCCCACCTGGCATTCACTAGTTACTACAGGAAAAAGGTCCGATAAAAAAGTCTAAGCCCTAAAAGACCTCCACATCCCCTGAAGTCCAAACCCTAAGCCCCTAAACCCTAAACCCCCAAACCCTAAACCCTTGGGAAGGCAATTTGGCCCCGATCAGTTTCACGAAGCCTTGCGTGGCAAGGCGGCCTTGGACGTGAAGAGGCGCCCAGCTTTGGTTTTAGGGTTCAGGGCTTAGGGTCTAGGGTTTAGCGATTGGGGTTTAGAGCCTACAGGGAGAGAGAGAGAGAGAACTATATATATATATATATGCTACCATATATATATATATATATGGGTACTGCAACCTGTCAGCCCAACACGGCCTGGGCATTGACGCCCGGAGGGGGGAGAAATCCCACCTCCATAGCCTGAACGAAAGAAAGAACCTGTATATATATATATATACACGTATACATATTTGTAGAAATTTTATAGCGTTCATCATGAACTGATTTTTTGGTGCGTTTTGAGCAGGGTTTTGCATTTGCTTTTGCCCCATATACAATTCTATTCAATCTGGGCCTGAGGGTTTAGGGGTTTAGGGACTTGTGTTTAGGGTCCGAGGGATGCAAAGGGCTTTATCAGGAGATATGCGGGAATGTAAGGACACAATATTTACTTTCCAAAGCGGCAGCGTCGCCTCAGAAGACCGCTTCGTTCGAGGCCTCTTGAGAGTTTGAGTTGCCGTTGTTGGGTTTCATGCTGTGGTCCGCACACAGGTATATTGGGGCATTGGGGTTGCATAGGGATGATGGAAAAGAAAATGGAAACTACCATCGTATACTGGGGTATAGGGGTTATATAGGGATAATGGAGAAGCAAGTGGAAACTACTATAGTATATTAGAGTATAGGAGTTGGTCACGACGAGCTCCAAGTAGTGTGAGCTGAGGCTTTACTTTTTCTAGCAAGCATGGAAGCTGATATGGCCCCCTTTGCAAAGGACAGTAGTCTTTGTTTTGTGGGCCCCTAACCTCTGAACTCTCCATCCCAAACGCGTGAAACCCTCCAAACCCTGTATTGTGCCGAGAGCAGCCAAAGTTTTGAAGTCTGCAGCCCAGACCCTCAATTTGTTGACTGCGTCTTTTGAGGCGGGGTGAGCATCAGTACACGCTAGAACTTAGACCCCCGATCCCACTAACACCTGAACCCCATTATTATAGGGCTTCCCCCTCTAAGTCCCCCCTTGAGCACCTCGAGCTGTCCTAGAGTTACCTGGTTTGAGGATTTAGGGCTTGGGGTTCAGCCCCATTTTGGTTCCCGCTTTGCCTGGATTACCGGCAGGTCTTACTATACACCACAAACCCTGCAATCCCGAAGCCCCGATCCCAGCAACCCCAGACCCTAAATCGCAAAAACCCGGAACCTTCAAACATATTTCCTCCAATAGATACCCACATGTATTAGACTCCTTATTCACGGGGGCCCCCAGAAAGGTACCCCCAAATTCCCAAATCCTAAACACTGAGCCCTAAATTTTCCAAAGCCCTAAACCCTAAATCAGGGGTGAAGCTGAGCGAGAGCGGGTCCGGAAGTTCTACGACCGCTTCCTCTCTCAGCGACAGCCCATGGGACCCCGATCTATGAGGGTTTAGGGTTCAAGACCTGCAGACACTATTCTTTTGGCAAAGCGCAAGAAAGACATCACATTCAACTGCTATCAGCTGCACAAGTCTAGGACCTGCTGAGGAGATGATTTTTGAAAAGGCAACTCCTTAGTCCTATGCCTGCCTGTTCCTTGATGCAACATGTCATGGATCAAGGGTTCATCGCAGCTTCGCCAACCACCAGGGTTTAGGGTCATAGGGGCCCTTTCAGGGGTTGTCTTGGATAATGGAAATGAACATGGAAATTACTATGTGGGGTTCGGGTGGTTTTGTGGTGTGGGGCTTCGTAGGATTCGGTGACCACTGAATATTCGGGTTATACCCCTACTTTATTCGGTGTAAGCCCTATAAGGCCATTTAGGGGAAGTATAAGTAGGGTTTTAAGGCCAGTTAGAAGTACTTACTAAGTCCCATGAACCTCCAAGTGGCTTGGGATTCAGGAACTGGGGTTAAGGGTTTAGGATTTGGAGTTCAGAGTCTCGGGTTTTGGGTCTGGGGTTTAGGGTTTGGGGTTAAAGTTTAGGGACTGGGTGTAAGGGTTTCTTCAGCGCTTGGGGCGTAAACTTACGGCATTGGATATAAAGGTTTGCTTTGGTTCAGAGATTCAGCTTTAGCTTAGGTTTTAGGGTCTGGGGATCGCGGTTTAGGGCTTCGGGCTTATGGTGCCGAAGCCTGAACCAGTGCCAGCTGTTGAGAACAAAATGGAAAATCGACGGGAACATGACATGGAAGTTGTGTTTAGACAGAAGTTTACAGCATCATGTACCTTGGAAGCCTGAAGAATTTCCAATACTTACAATCCCTTAATAAGCGAATCTACCCTAAACCCTAAACTCTTGAACCCCTAAACCCTGAACCATAAACCCTGAACCCATCCTCAAAGCTCTGAGGGTCCACCTTGAGGTTGTTGGGACCCAGTGACTAGTTGTAACTCGGCCTAGAATTCCACTATAATCTACTATCTGGACTTATGTAGGTTACCCCAGAGTCTAGGGTTTGTGGGTTAGGGCTGGACTTATATAGGTGCCCCAGCTATGAATAGGGTTGCAACTCCAGTTATAAGTAGTTGCGAAGTCCCATGAACCTTCAAGTACTGTTGATATTGGAAAGTCCTGCGTGACCTTATGATGCGATAGTCCCCCTTAAGCAAATAATATGGCTTTGGGTATGTTATAACGAGATCCCCATAAACCCCAAATTCTATCTGCTTAAGGGGGACTACAAACTAACAGAATTCCCCAGGTATAAGGTTCTTAGGGTCATGCAGACTTCATGCCATTTATGCCCCCAAGCCCTACACTCTGAACCGCGTAGGGTGTAGGTTGCATGGGTTAGGGTTTAGGGTTCAAGGCTGCGTGTTTCTTGAAGCTATCCGGAGGAAGCATTTGGCTTAGGGTTTTAGGGTTTTAGGGTTTAGGGGTTTAGGGTTCTGGGGTTTCGGGCTTGAGAGTTTTGTTGTAATACCTCAACTTGGAAACTACATACGTACTCAGAGCAAGGGCAATGTCTAGATCCTACTGCAGTGAGCTTTCCAATCCAAAGACATGAAGACCTAGTTGCCCACCAAGCTGGAGACCCAACACCCAAACCCCCAACCCCTATAATATAGGGATAATGACACAGAAAATGGAACCTACTACATGATAGGGTTATATGGGGATTATTCAGGACCTATATAATCTATATGTTATAGAAGTAGTTTCCATTTTCCATTATCCCTATATGACCCTATCTTGTCTTATAAGGTACATTCTGAACCCTCCTACCCTTGGCTTTCTTCCAAGTGTAGTCCGAAATATGAACATAAGTTTGCCCAGGCAGATCTACTGTTCCCCGCTTCTGCGTGCGTTGCAGACGGCTCACCTGGCGCTCCCTAACCAAGAAGGTGCCTTTGTTGGGGATAAGGGTTTAGGGTTTAGGGAGTAGGGTCGAGGTTAAGGGTTCAGCGTTGTCTAGTAAAAAGTCGGAAACACAATGGACACGTAAATAGAACATGACATAGAAACGGAGGTCTATAGAAGTGAGAACTATTCAGGGTTAATTTGTTGGTGCCAGTAGGGAATGAAGTAATTGAAATGAACCTGGATACTATCATGTTACTGGGATCCATGACCCGGGCTCCAATCCCTTCCCCGCTAACAAGCAGTAAGTAGAGTCAGATGGATTTTGTGTTTAGGGCGGCGCCCTGAACCCTAAACTCTAAACCACCTGGTTTTGCTGGTTTAGGGGGGCCAGCCAGAGGAGTGTTCATGACGATGGGCCAGCTGCCCCCTCGTTAATAAAGTTTAGAATTTGGGGTTATGTTTGTGCCCTGTGGTTCCCTCCGCCAAAAAGATGTGACAAAGCCCCATAAGACTTAAGATGCTAAAAAGCTGCAGATGAAACCCACAACGCCATACATTTGACAGCGCCTCCACATAGTATGGCCTATCAAATAGCATCTCCTGCGCTGTAGCGCAGCTTGTCTTGAGCTCTATGACAGGGTTCTGTAGCCTTTCCAAAAAGTCCTGCTACAACCTGTCTGTCTGTATGTATGTTTGCATGTATGTAGACACTATATATATATATATATTAGACGCAGGGATAGGTTTTGTATGAGGTTTAGGGTCTATGTACATAGGGTTTAGGGACTTTAAAGGGGTATGGACAAGCCCTAAATTTGTCTTATACCTGAAGCCCTAAACCCAGGACCCCTCCATCAAACGCCGACGTAACCCTGACATTGGTTATCCTAAGCCCGGCACAGGGACCTGACAAGTACATAATATGGCTTCTATAGGCGGTTTACAATTACTACAGGGGTCGAGGCTACCAAAGCCCTAGCTCCTAAACTCTAAGCCCCAAGCCTTGAGCCCATGATTTCAGGGGTTGGGGTTACCCAAACCTCCCATTCCCAAACCCTAAACCCTAAACTCTAAACCCTAAACCAGCCGCAGCCCGAAAAGCGCTAAGTCTCCGCGTTTCAGGCTGGGGTACCATCAAGCTCATGAAGGAGGCTCAGTCTGGTAGAAGGCTAATATATATGTGTATAAATTGGGGTTATATGGGTATATATATATATATATTGGGGTTATATTGGGGTTATATAGTGTAATGGAAAAGAAAATGGAAACTACTATAATGGAGAATCAAATGGAAAAGAAAATGGACAATGAAATGGAAACTAGGGAATATGTTGCGGTTATATTGGGGTGATATAGGGATAATGGAAAAGAAAATGGAAACTACTATAATGGGGTTATATGGTAGTTTCCCTAAATTTGGGGACCCCAATATAGACCCCCAAATATTATGATCCTTATTGTAGGGGCTCCCTAATTTTGGGAATTTAGTGATCCCGATAATGAATGGCATCGTATTTTTGGGGGCCGTATTGGGGCCCCTCAAGTATGCAAACCTCGAAGCAAGTGGAAAGCGGCGCAGGGTCTGGAGTTTAGGGCTTAGGGTTTTGAGGTACATTTCACTTTGGTTACATGAGGCAAAAAGTTAAACCCTAAACCGCCCTAAACCCTGTACCCCTAATCTGGTTCAGGTTTCTACAAAAGTTTCATAGCGAGGCCAGTGCCTCGAATCAAAGCCGTAGCATCCAGAAGATAGCGATCTCTGTCACAGCGGATTTTGATAATCTCTGAACCAGAAGCCCTGAACCCAAAACCTTTAACCCTAAACTTCAGGAGTTTCTTGATAGTCGAAGGTACGCCTTATAGGACAGCTTGATGAGACTCCCTATATGATCCCTTGTAGTGCTCGTATAACCTCTTAGAGCACTATCTACATTCCCTCTGGGGGGGGGGGTGCCAAAGTCCTTTTTGTTTGAGTGTTCCCCGTTGATACTATGCTCAGACATCAGCATTCCCGGCCAAAGGAGCATTTCTGCAAACTCCTTCAACCCTAAGCCTAAGCCCCAAACGCAATGGAGCCCTAGGGCTTAAGGTCTAGGATCACATCAAGAATTACTTGGAGGTCCACAGGACTTAGGGGCCTATGACTTTACTGATAATTGGGATGCCCTCTATAAGCCAAGTCTCGGAGATCATAATATGTATGGTTGTAGGCCCAGCTACAAGTACACTAAACCTTAAGGCCCTACACCCTAAATTCTAAGCCCCAAGCTCCCACATCCCTGTAGTCCCCTTATAAAGGGACCCAGCTAGAAGTAGTTCCTAAGTGCCGTGCACCTTCAAGTAGGTCTAGAGATGGTTCACAGCAGCGGCCCAGCAGCAGCAGCACTAGTGTGTAGTGGGCTGTGGCGGTTGTTTGTCGTTTTGGCTGGGGCTGAGGGGAAAAGAATGTAGGATTCAGGGTTTGGGTTTAGGTGATGAAGCTTCAGGGTTAGGGTTGTCTTCGTCTGAGCGTAGACTAGCTGGGGTACAGTTGGGATGAGATTGTTGTTCCTGCCGCTCCTTGGGTCCCTAAGGTAACGGTTTGGCACGGTTTTGCGTTCAGTGACCTCAGTAATAGAGAGAGAGAGAGAGAGATAGATATATATAGAGTAGACAATATTGTTTCCTTTGAATGGTGACTGTAACCCATACAGGCCTTACCCCAAGGTTCCATTTCATGTCCGTGGTCTTTTTTGTTTTGCTTCTCCCCTCTTCCAATTTTCTAGACCACTAACTTTTTGCAAGTTGTTGTGTGCAGGCGAGAGAGCACTTCAATTTTGTACTACAACGCGATTGCGTTGGGACCGAGATTGGCCGCTAAGCTGACATATGGACTCCCTAAACCCTGAGCCCTACACTTGAAACCCTAAACCATAATTCCTGAACAATGAACCCTGAAATTTTTAAGGCCTTTAAGGATCCTGGACCAGTCTCGGATCATGGACTCCCTGTTTTATTAAGAAACGAGGACCATACCATGTATGTATTGGGGATATAGAAGGACGTCTACTTACTGAAGTTTCGTAGGGCAAAATAGAACCCATGATATAAGGATACTATGCGGATGAAATTCCTTTTATTCCCTACTGACCACCAGGAAGTATAGGGTTGCTCAAAGCAATCTCTACACCCTGAACCCTAAACCGCGCTACGAGGAATGTCCTGGACATGTCACTTAGATTTTAGGGCTTAGGGTCTATGCCTGAACATGTTTTGTCTTAGGGTTTAGAGTTAAGGGTTTAGGGCTTGGGGTCTAGGGCCGGGGGTTTAGGGCTTAGTGCTTCGGGTTTAGGGCTTGGGGTAGAACATTGCGTAGTAAAAGCATCCCAAAGGGCTAGAACTTGTTTAGTTTGTGGGGAGTATTGCCGGGCAGATTGAGACCAAACATCCTGCCTGAGGGATAGGTGGGCTCCCGGAATTTGTTAGATACTTGGGTTACGGTATTGGGGTTCATATAGGGATAGTGGAAAGAAAATGGAAACTACTACAGTAGGTCTGGGGTTTAGGATTTAGGATTTAGGGGACTAGACCCGGAACATTGGACCCGTAAACCCTAAACCGTGCCCAGGTCACTATGAAACCCCTATATAACCCCAATAATAATATTGTAGTTTCCATTTTGCAATATCCCTATAGAGCCCCAATAGTAATGTAGCAGTTTCCATTTTCTTTTCCATTCGCAATGTTCAGAGTAGTGACAATTAAATGTAGTCATCATAACTTACAAGCCAACTTGAACCATGTTGGAGCCCATAGGGAGCTTATCATTCCGTTATGACTACAGTTGAAGGTAGGTTATGATTACCCCGAACCTCCAACCCTAGCCCTGAACTCTAAACTCTAAACTCTGCTTAGGCTTCATTGTCGCAGCACAGGAGGAGTGCAAAGGGATCCCCCACTTGTCTTTTCTGTTTGCAGCCCCTTCGGGCCTTACATGCTCTGAAAGGGGTGTAGGGCCTAGGGTTTGCAATAGAAGAACGTGTCTCACAGTCACATCTAGCCTCTAGCCATGCTGAAGCAGTGCTTGAGGTTGTAACTTGTCACCTGATACTTACAGCCTTAGGACCACAACTGGGTTGCCGTTTTTGAATTTAAGCCAAGTCACCATAATATGGATATGTAGTAAATGATAGGGCTTCGTTTTTGTAACAGTATACAGTCCCCCTTAAGTAGGTAGAATATGGCTTTGTGTACATTTTAATAAGATCCCCATATACCCCATATTCTATCTCCTTGCGGGGGACTATAATCAGAAAAATTGCCAACCCGGGCCGGGAGCTCGAAACACAAAGCTTGAGGCTTGGCTACTCAGAAGGGTTTAGGGTTATATAGGGGGAAATATATTTACATAAAGGGATATATAGGTTTATATAGGGATATATGCTTTGAGGTTAATGGGACTTAGTGGCGATTTACAACCCAGTTATGACCTTACCTCTAAGTGGAGTCACCCCTATAAGGCCATGTAGGGGGGGTCTTATACGTAGGGTTAGAAGCCCAGTTATAAGTACCCACGACCTGAACCCTAAACCCAATCTGCAGAGTCTTTGCATGGGCTGCGCCTGAAACTCCTGACTTCAACAAACCTACTGAAAGTAGATCTTACAATAGATTGCCGCTATTGCTTCTTCTGCTGTAACTCCCTAAACCCTAAACCCTACTGTCGTTATTTCCCATGCTCCCTTCTCTTGAGGCCCCAACCTCGTCAATCGCGCGGTTCACATGTCTAAGTCGCTGGCTTCCGTCAAAGAGAGCGACGCGTCTGGGCCCCAGCACTTGCCAAGAACGTAGAAAAACCTGGGTTTAGGTTTCGGGTTAGGGCTTGAAGGTTTGGGGTCTAGGACGTATAGGAGTTTAGGGTCTGGGGTTTGGGGTTTAGGGCCTTTGCACCTTGTTTCCTGGTCCCTAAACCCTACACCCTACACCCTAAATCCTTGACCTAAATCCTAAATCCTAAGCCCAAATCCCTGAAGCCCTAAGATCCTCAATCTCTACATCCCTAAGCCTTAAGCCGCTAAACCCCTACACCCTAAACCCTAAAACCCATATGCCCCCTGTAGAACCCCTATATATCTCCTACAGTCCCTTGAAAGGTACCCCCGAAACCTCAAACCCTAAACCTTCAATCCTAAACCTTAGACCCCAAACCCTAAATGAGAGCCTAGGCTTCCCGAAGAGCGCGTCGACGCCACGGACTGCGCAGAAAAGCGACCCGGTTGAATCATCTTATCGCCTAATTGTAGGCTAGGGTTCAGGATTAAGAGTTTGATGGCTCAAGAGTCAAGACATGAGGTAAAGGAATCTGGGGTATAGGAAATAAGCCTCAACATAGTGGAATCTAGAAGAGGGATCCTTCAGCCCTCCTACCTCTATTCCACCTTTTGAGCCCCCTGACTTGTATGGGGTTCTTCTAAGGGGTTAGGGTTCAGTGCTTTTAGTAGGGTCTTAAAGTTTAGGGTTTAGGTTTGGGCTTCAGGATTTAGAGTCAAGAGCTGTGGGTTTTCAGCTTAAGTTTTCCTGTATGAGGTTACGCATGTCGGGTATATAGGGATTTGTGTGCTTCTCCCGTGGTGAGTAGTGTAGGGGCTTCAAGGATTACCAACGTTATCGTCCTAGATTGGTATGGCATAGGGTACCCGAAATCAATCTCAATGTGATGTTTTGTGAATAATTGGGCCGCCGCATTCCTATGCAACCCCTACATAAACTCAATCTCCAATTAATTTTCTATTTTCCCACTTGATTCTCTGTGATTAATCAGTATTCAGGTCCCCCAACCGTGAACCCTAAACCCTGAACTCTAAACCCAAACCCTCAACCCTAAACCCTAAAGCCCTAAAATCCTAAACCGAAATCCCAAGCCCCAGGATCACACGGTTTAGCTCGCAATCCCAAAGCCTAAACCCTGCCCCTTAACACCATACTCGTTTCCATGTTCTTTTCCATCCCTCCAGTCAGAAGTCCTAAGCCCTTTATCTGGGTTGCTTTTAAGAAACTGAATTGAAATTGCTACATTGGGGAAGCGGTATTAAATACTATGTATACCCATTATGGTAACTTAACTTAACTTCCTTAACAGCGACCCACTGACTTATGCCCTTACATACCCCGATATGCTCCTGTATATCCCTATATAGTCCTGAGCGACATGGTAGCTTGCATTTTCTTCTCCACTTCCTCTGTTAGTAAATATATATAATGAATAACTTTTATCCCTAAACCCCAAACTCTAAGCCCTATTCCCTAAACCCTTAAGCACCAGTAAGTCTGACACAGGTGGTGGAGCGACGAACCGGAGTCGGAGGCGTTTTGCTGTGCATTTTGCGGGTTTAGAGTGTAGGGGTTGGGTTCAGGGTTTAGGAGGTGAGGTTTAAGGGTTTAGTGGTTTAGGGTTAAGACGTTCAGGGTTTAGGGATGTAGGGTGTCAGGGTTTCGTGCTTAACTTGCTGCGCAGGCTATGCTTTAAACTTAGAAAAAGGTTTTGGTGGTAGGTTATATCATAGGCTTATGACGGAGGTTTCCAAAGGATGGGTGGCCCACAATGTAAACCCGTTGCCTCAGGAAATATCCAGATAACCTACCAATGGGCAACCTTCAACCTGTAAACCCGTAAACCTTGAACCCTAGCCCTTAAACCCTAACATGCCCGAAGCTTAACCTTAGAAGAGCCCTGGGTCCTGGACATGTTTGAGAAGGGATTAGTGTTTGATGTTGAAATTAAGAATATAGGTAATTTTGATAAGGATAGTACCGAAGAACACCGGCAATTTTCCTAAATCCTAAACCCTAAAGTGCCTTGAGACTGCAGTTGCAGTATCAGAATTTTCGGGCTTCAAACCGGAGGGCTTTCTTGGAGGTTCACGGTAACTATATGAGCTATAGTCTAAACTCCCTAAAGGGGGTTATAGAGGATAATATGGGAAAGGATTATCGGGCTTATTAAGGGGGATACGTGGGGTTTAGACTATAGCTTATATCCCATGTATATCTAGAACACGCTGGCAATTTTCGCAGTTTCTTACACGGGCACCGTGGCAAGTGTAGGTATTGGGATTCGTTTTTTTGGCATGATGCCTCGCAGTACGATCCCTGCGAATTCAGCCATGCGGTTTAGGGTTTAGGGTTTAGGGGTTTAGGGGTTTAGGGGTTTAGGGGTTTAGGCATTTAGGTTTCACCGACCCTAAACCCTAACCCTAAAGGGTTTAGAATGGTTTAGGCATGTTGCGAAGGCACGGCAACAACTCCAGCTCTCTCAAAGCCCAGCCCCAACCTGTCCCACCCCCTTGTGACAACCTCCCGCCAATATGGTACCGAATGTTCATCATTTGGGGTGTGTGGGGACTTTACTATTGGGGAGGGGATTGCCAACATTGTGGTCATAGATGTCTTGTACTTACAATAAAAGTATATGTGCCTCAAGTAGACTTCAGTATGATATCGGGAATTCTTCAGGCCCCCACAGTACCCAGTGCCTAGCAGGGAGTGAGGGAATAGATCCTTAAACCCTATAAACCCTAAACCTTAAACACCAAAACCGAAGCCAAAGCCAATGAGCGCAGGTACAGGTCAACGAGCGCCTCTGTGTCTTATGGGATCGATTGCTGGATGAGGATAAGCCTTTTCAAAGGGTTCGGGTTGCTGTTAAGGAATTCAAATTCAGTTCCCCAAATAGGGGTATATAGTAAATGACAGAGTTTCATTATTAAGGTAACTGAGTTTAAGCTCCTTAACAGCAATTTGCAAAAGGGTATAAGGTTTGTGTATGCATTATAGGTGTTTCTGAGACTGGTAGCCCGGTTGCTGAGTTACCTAGGCCAACCAACCTCTAAATGGCTGTTAAATTCTAGAACTAAGTGCAAATGTGCCACAGAGGGAGGGAGAGAGAGAGAGAGTTTCTTGCAGTTAGCCCTAAACTTCAAGCCCTCTCACCCTGTACAGTAAGGCTTCCAAACCCTAACCCTCCCCATCGTTTTGAGACCCTTAACCCTGCCCGCAAAAAGAGCAGCCCCCTCAAGCCGAAGAGGGTGCCATCGATCATGATGTGCGTCCACTGGCGCTCAGCCAGGAAGCCGATACCGTCCAAGAGGAAGGTAATGATGGCAGCCCGAAGAGGATGTTCCACTTGCAATGCACCTTCAAGTGGAGGATGCACCTTCAAGCGGAGGTCCCATCTTGGGATTACAGGTTGTGGTTGGGCTGATGCTCCGTTGCTTCATAGTGCTATAGATGTAGCTCCGCACGATGCTGCGCCCCACGTGGTGCAAGAGCAGCCAACCGCGAAGGGCGATATGGGCACTGAGCTGCGGCAGGCCCTGGCCGACCTCGAAAGGCTGGAAACCATGTTTATGGTTTAGGGTTAGAAGTTTAGGGTTTAGGGTTCAGGAGTGTAGGGTCAGGGTTTGGGGTTTAGGGTTTGGGGCACGGCGGCGGCCTTCGGGAACATGCTGCCTCCCAACACGGTGCAGCGGTTGGGGCAGGAAGTGCCCTTGTGCTCAAGCCCTTGGCGGACGTGGTCTTCAAACAGCCGGGTCAATACGACCTGCTCCCAACTACCGCATGCTGTGACTTCACAGTGCGACCGAAACGAAAACGTGGTTGTCCACTGTCCTTGCTGATGGAATGCCTCTTCAGCTCTGTGACGTCAGCTTCGGCTTTGGGGTTTAGAGTTGAAGGTTTAGGGCTTAGGGGTCAGAGCGTTTTGCTTCAGAGGCCCTCAAGCCTAACGACGAATCCTAAGTCCTAAACCCTCGAACCTAAATCCGAGACCTAGTTTCAAAGCTGAAGCCTCAACCCGAAGCCCAGACGCATGCTCTGGAACAGCACCTTCATCAAGGGGTACCGGGCAAGGTCGTACTTCTAAATTCTAAAGGGTTTTCCCAATATGGCCCCAATATGGCCCTTATACGAGATAGGGCCCCTTTAAAGAATCCCAAAACCCAGGGGTACAGCCCTACGGGTGCAAGCCTAAAACCGCTGACTTCAGCAACTACCCAAATTCAGTATGTTCACGGTTTGGGGCTCAGGTTTTAGGCTCAAGGCCTTAGGCCTGAGGGCTTACGAACTTCAACCCGCTTGCACACCATCACGGAGAATCAGCTAGACAAGAAAATTACACATGAAAGGGACAGTGGGGCTTCATATGGGTTATATGAATATGCGGTTTAGGGCTCCAGGAACTGAAGCTGAGGTAGCATCACAAGGAAACATGACATGCATTATGTATGCCTTTGTTCCTTAACTTCTAGCAAAGTGCTTTTAGTCACCCCTACCCCTATAACAATGACCTTATACCTATCATATGGCCGTGGGGTAGCTCGAATTCCTTCTTGAACTTCCTTAAGAACCGTCCAAACAAGCCACTGCTAGAATTCGGCTTGGGCTTCTTCCTGAAGCTGTGGAAGACGTGTGAGTAGCCCTTTGATGGGGGGCAGATAGCCTTATGGGTGGAGTGAGATTGTATCCTCTTTTTCGGCATAGTATTTGATGAGAAGAAGGCACTCGTACTTGGTTCAACCACCCAACAGCTGCTGGTTTTGTGAGCTATGGACAGTGGATGCTGTTGGCGGGGGGTTAGTATTTGTGAAGGTGATAGATAGATAGTTACAGATATTATCCACTCATTATCCTGGACTAGCCATTGTATAACGTACACGCAAGCCCTGTTCCAACAAGGCGAAGATATGCGAGGATTCCCGGCCAGGGCAGTTCGCAATCCGTCTATCTCAACAATCCCTCCATGCTAGTAATACCAATCACACCCCACCCCTAATGTATTGAATTTTCCTCATGAGAGACCGATATCTCGCGGGACATGCGTAACATCAGGGATCGGGGATGGATTAATATTAGTATGAAGAGATGATTACGTATCTCCCTTGTACATTCCTGGAGTCGTCGGATGCTCAAGGGCACCATCCAGACTGGTTTAGGACTTAGGGTTTGAGGGCGGAAGCCTGACAAATCCCCTAAGCCCTAAACCGTAACCCTAAGCCCATTTTGGCAGGTCCAGACTTGCTTGCTCCCAGCACTTTTTTCTGAGCGTGGTGAGTCCGACCAAAAGATGTTGCGGAATGTTCCGGATTCAGCATGCGCTGTTCATGCGGAAAATCTTGAACCACTGAGGGTCCCTTTAAACATTAAGCCGTAAACCCGTAAGCCCTAAACCCCTGAACCCTACACCCCAGCACCTAAAGGACATACGGTTCTCTTTCCTGAGCAGTACCGTAGGACCAAAGGAAGGCAAGTCATCACCAAACTGGGCAGCTCATGTTGACAATCGTAAAGAATATAGGGTTTGGGCTCAGAGTTTGGGGGTTGTTCGGGTTGGGATTCTAAAGCATCCTGTGTTAAGCAAGGCAATTATCTCTTTGGCTTTGTAGGGACTCGTATCCCTGAAAGTCCAAGTTCATCGTCTAGGGTTTAAAGCCCTAAACCTGGAAACTCTAAACCCCGAACCGCGAACCCCTAAACCCTCTAAACCCTCAACCCCTAAATCCATAAACTTCGAGCCTGAAACCCGGTGCGGACCCAATGACCTCTTCGGGAGGACATGACTGACAGTTGCATCTTAGTGACTCATTCCAATCTGATCAAGGCGCAGTTTAGGGTGTAGTGGTTTGGGGTTTTGGAATTACTCTTCATGGGGTTATTTAAGGGCTATATGGAGATAACGGAAAATACCCTAAACCCTAAACCCTACACCTAGGTTTTTGGGTTTAGGTTTTGGTTTTGGGGTTTGGATTTTAGGGTTTAAGGCTTGGGGGTTCATGCCAATGTGATCAAGGCAAGGGCTTGGGAAAAGGGTTTGCTTTAGCGGGTGAAGGGGATGTTAAACGGGAGCCGTTTAAAAGGCTTATATAGGGGTTTATGGGGTGATGTATGGGGATATATTTTTCCGGGATTATTTGAGGAAAGTACGATACGAGGTTTAGGGTTTAGGTTCCTCAGGCCCAGAGTCATCGGTTTAGGTTAATTACAGGGGTCCAAGTCCCTGTACATTCAAAGGTATAGGGTACTTCAAGACAACTTCGAAATCATGTTAGTAAATATTGCCCTACAGAATGGCGCTTCGTTTCGAAGTCAGCACCCTAGAGCCCAAAGATTTACGCCTTAAATATGAGGACTTTGGCAGGCCCAACGCGTAGGATCAAAAGTTTAGGGTTTCAGGGTTTTAGGGCAGAGTTGCGGGATAGCCATAGAGTTCTCATCCTTGGACTTGGGAACCAAGGTCCGCTTATCAAATGAGCCTGAAAAGTTGCCAGAGTCAGTGTTGCCATAGCCTGTACGGAGCTTTTACAGAGCCATATACAAGGGTATACAGGGTCTCCATGGTCCAGGGTTTAGGGTTGGAAAGTCCATGGGAACTGAGTCGTTGCGGATGCAAATCACGGATACTCGTCATGTAGAAAAATGCGGCACATGTTTTTGTCTAAAGCCCTTTGCCCTAAGACCGAAAGACCAAAACCAACGCCCTAAACCCTCGAAAAGATCGATTAGGCCCGTATGCCTGTTAAGGAATCCTGAAGGGGGCCTAAACATTAAACCCGAAACACGAAACCCTAAGGCCTCCGTGAGATCCCACACGATGAGGGGTATCTAAGGCTCTATACGCGATATGTGTATAGAGAGGGAATTTTACGTGAGCCATGACCCCTATTAATACAAGCTTCAGGGTCTAGGGTTTAGAGCACTGTCCCTTAGCAATCGGCCTGTATGCCCATGTTCGCCTTGGAGAGGGTAAATTTCATGACACACCTGCACAGTGATTCGGGTGGTCTCAGGACTTTTGGGCCAAGCAGGCCTGCACGCTTATGTCCGAGTTCAAACCCCTGACCGCAAAATGGAAGAAACACTGAACCCTAAACGAACAGAGCAAGGGAAATGGATCCTACCAATTCCCCAAAGCTTGCAACCTTGCCCCGGGTCCTTCTTGTAGCCCCTTGATAGTAGCTTGTCTCTAGGGCTCGAAGTCTCTAAAGAATACCCTCACCTACTGGGGTTTAGCAGGGAATATGGGAATACATAGCTCCAGTAGGTGCATGGGCCCCAGAATCTTTGAACCATTTTGTGTGACTTGGCGAGTTAAGGTTACTACCGTAGTATTGCGATTAACCATCCTGCATAGTGTACTTTGTTTTTGGATCCTTAGGGCCCTGAACCCCAAAACCCTAAACCCAAAAGAAGGTAGAAGGTGGAGTCTTAGGGTGCGCGGGGAGTTGAAAGATTCGGACACCCTGGCTTCGTAGGCGATCCTTCACCGGTTCGCGCGGGTGACGACCCTACTAGAGGCGAGATGATCAGGGTTTTGGGTTTAATGTGTGGATGGAGGAAATCGGGCTCCACCTAGGATTTCCCAAATACTGTAGTCTGTACGGTATACGCTAAATATGCTGGTGAAAGATTTCCTTAATCCACAGCTGTTCCTGGGTTTACAAGTTCATGAAGAGCTTTTGATGTTGAGTCAGGATTGTAGTTTCCATGGTTCATTGGAGACAGAAAGGAAGCTGACATATCAAAATGTGGTCCCCTCTTTAGAGATTAGAGCGCGCAGGGCGGATTGGCTATGACTCGCAGGGTGTCTTGTCTTGGGGATAACCCTAACCCCTTACAATCGGCAGAAGGTGCATGAGATTATCCTTGTTTCTGTCACCAGGATTAGAAAGTTGGGGGTTTGGGACAATGTCCCGAACAGTGAGCTCTTCTGTATGTTGTTCCTGTTTGAAGTCCCCAGAGACTGTGGAAGCTTGGTTCCCTAAGCCCCAAAACCCTAAATCCTAAACGCAAAATCCTAGACCTTAACTCCTAAACTCCAGATGCTAAGCTCTAAGCCCTAAATCATAAACGCTACATCCTAAACCCTAAACCCTAAACCGTAAATCCTACAAGATAAATCCTAAACCTGGTTGTCCCGGAGACGTTACAGGCACTAAGCTGCCAGCAGCAACGATTCAGCACTCATTGGGTCCTAGTGACCTGTCCGAAAAGGTCATGGAAGCGTTACGTAACTTGGTGCCTTTGTTTGAGGATCCAGGGCTTACCCGACAGGCCCTTGGCCACTCTAAATCCTAAAGCCCTTAACCCTAAATCCCTCAGACCATAGGCCAAAACCAAAAAAAAATATAGAACCTGAGAAGAAGGGCTCCGTGGAGACTACGGTCCTTTTCAAGGAAGGTTCCTCCACTTCCACATTGATTACACCTAGACTGCACGCCCTAAACGCCCTAAACCCAGGGTTTAGGGTTTGAGGTTCAGGTTATAGGGTTTATGCTCGATGTGAGGTATCTATTCCAAATTGCTTCAGGCCCTAAGCCCCAAACCATGTTGTGAAGGAGCTCTTCGAAACTTCTCCAGGCCGTGCCGCGCGATGTGACACAGGGTTTTGTAGAGATTTGTCCAGGGGCTTAAATAAGGGTTTAAGGTTCAGGGTCTAGGCTTTGGGTTTAGGGTTTCGAACCATAGAAAGCACCAACAGCGGAGAATCAACATGTGCCAAAATTCAAAATGACATGAAAAGTGGTCCCATGGAGGTGTTTCGAAGTGCTACTTGCCGAAGTAACTGCCAACGTCATGTTGCTGTCGACTTGAGCTACCCTCTACCATAACCATACAAGGAATCTCGAACCAGAACGCTGGCAAGTACTCCCTAAACCCTAAACCAGAAACCCTCAACCATACATGCTGCGCTGTTACCCCTTTAAGACGACCATAGAATTTGCTATTCTTCAGGCCTCTACAGTAGGTTGTGGGTTTTATGGGTTGGGGCTCGGGACGGCTGTAATTTTGCAATGTTCAAGAACAACTACCCGAATTTAATTAAAGGGGGATATAATTGAGGGAGGCCTCCTATTCAGTACTAGTCGCTATAATGAATGATCGTGAATTTGTTCGGGTCCTCTTATGTTCCCATTGTACCAGTATTACAGGGGGGGTCCACCTACGATATAGTCTTACCAGCTTCAACAACCAAAACCGGGATGACTCCTGTTTCTTCCGGGCTACTTCAAGTCCTTGTCTTGTTGGCCAGGGAATAAGCCCTAAACCCTTAAAGCCTAACCCTGAACCTTCAACGACAGTACCCTAGTGGTATAAGGATCACGGCGGCCCATAGCGGCCGTCGGCGTGATGCTGAGGATATTCTTCATCAGCCTTGCTCTAATTGTAGAAGCCTGAATCCTCCATACCTTTATAATCCTTATGTGGTAGTTGTTCAAAATACTTGTCAGGCTTTTTGTTTGTTTAGGATTCGTTTTTAAGGACGTGCATTCTTAATGGTCCCTCCTTTTCAAGGGCTTTTGGAACAACCCCCCACTGTAACTTTAGTATGGCATCCTGCGCAGTCTTGCTCTGATGCTGTATGGCCTGGATACTGCCCGCATTCACTACCAGGTGGATAATATTTATTCATAATATGCTCATATAGAGCTCTTAATCTGACCCCTAGTGGGGCCCAAGTTTTGGCATAATGGAGAAGAAAATGGAAACTACTATTTGTAATCTAGTCCCTAATAAGAGCCCATGTCCAATAACTATATGGGAAATATTGAATTCAGCTCATAAGCTCGTTTCCGTAAGTAGGGGGGTCTCCAATACTATAGACCCCCAGAATACGACTATCCATACCATGGGTACCCCCCCCTCAAAAAAGGTGCCGTTACCCCCAATTTTGGGAACGTCTTACATTGGGTTCCATGTTGGCTTCAGGGAGGGTAGCAATCGCAGACGGAGGGTTTAGGATTTAGGGGTTCCAACCGTTTGGGGTCCATTCTTGTGGAGCGCCACAAGTTTGGGAAATGCCCAAAATCCAAATTAATCCCAAACCCTAAAACCCTAAAGCCCGACATTCGAAAACTTCTGCAGACGACGAAGCGTCTCCTTCTACGGTGGCCTCAGAAGACGAGGCAGGATCTGTCGTCAGGCATTGGGCAAGAACATGCTTCAGGTGGCATGATTCAAGCCTTGTGTTTAGAGCTCCTGGCCTTGTGTTATCTAGAGCTCATGGTTCAAACACGCAGGGTAGGAGCCCAAGGAAATAGCACCGCTTCTTGAGGTGTATAACATTTATGTTTAGGGTTTACGGATGCATATAAGATTTAGGCTAGACCCTGAATCAGCTGAGTGGGGTCTGCGATACTATAGCTATATAAGGTGACTTCAAGACCGAAACCCCCAAACCCTATTCTACGCATTTAAGCTGCTACATTAGATCCGCCCTAACCCTATTTTGGGCATATCTGGATCCTGGATTGCTTAGGGCTTAGGTTTTTGTTGGAAAGCCGACTAAGGAGTATGAGATCACAATTTGAAACGTCTCTCTCAAACGGAGCCCGATTTTGAAACATGTCGTCTGTAGTGTTGGGAGATGATGCAAGCCCTAAACTCTAAACTCTGATCTACATGGGGGTATCTGGAAATCAGTGGCTCCTTTTTTGGGGGTCCCTCCAGCAAGGTGGTTTGGGTCCATATCCGAGTTGCCCCGTACTTACGGAAACTACCATCCCTCCGTCCGATCATAGACTGCTACGCGGTGGGGGCAATACTTGAAAGGTCAGGGGAACGTAGTAAGTGAGTTTGTGGTGAGGATGCCTGGGGTTAATATCTGACTTACAGGAGTCATAAGCACCGACTAGGTCCCGTTGACCTCCCTAAAGCCGAAACCCTAAAGATCAACACTATACACCGAGTCACCTGCCTGAGGAGGAGTACGATTGCCCGGACTCTCCAGTGTCACATCAGGATTCCTGGTCGGAAACTTAGATGCTGACTGCAGGGCTGTAGGGTTTAGGGTTCGGGATTTAATTTAGCGTTTTTAGGGCTTGGCGTCTAGACCCTAAGCCCTAAAGCCTTCACGGGTTGACAGAACCCTAAGCCCTAAGCCGTCCTCTACATCTCAGGCCCTGCCAAGCCACTCAGGGGTTGAAGGCTTGACATTCTGGGGTTACGGACATTGGGCCATGCGAGTTTCTAGAAATGTGGGTCCTCCATACATACCGCAAATACTTTGGTGTAGCCGTTCTTATAGGACTAACCAAAAATGATTGGTCATTGTTGGAAACTCCCGTGTAGGACGTAAGGGAAACTAGAAAATTAGGATCCTGAAGTTCCAGTATTGTGGGAGTTTCGTTTCTAATTGGGACTCCAGCCAGGGAACCCGAGAATAGAATATGAACGCCCTAAACCTCATACTGTTAATCCTGAATTCCTAAGTCCCTAAACCTTAAATTCCTAACACCTAAACTTCATACCCGTTTCCTAAAACCTCTAAACCCTAAATTGTCTAAACCCTAAACCCCCTAATCCCGGCAACGAACCCAGGCAGCTGCTGGAGAGCGGCTGTCCGGACCTGCAGAGGCTAAAGGCACCGTTTAGGGTTTAGGGATATCGGGAGTTCATGTAGACCCATGATGAATTTACCCGTTTCTTTTTAAGGGCCTTAATACTCGGATCCCTATCATAGTCCCTACCAAGGAAAGAGGGTTCATTTAATCAGTGGTCTAGATTAGGGTTGAGGAAATTTGGCTTCTAGGAATTCAGGGTCGAGGGTTCAGGGATTAAGGTTTAAGGTTTAGGGGTTTAGGGTTCAGGGCTTTACGGGTTTCGAGGCCAAGGGTTCAGGGTTTTGACGCGGTTTAGACATAAGGGGGTAGGACCCTGAAAAGCGTTTTCAGCACAAGTATATACCCGTGTTGTTCCGCTATGCGCTTTAGTATAGAGTACCCCAAAACCTGACCCTAAACCCTAAATCCTAAGCCCTAGACCCTAAGCCCTAAAACATAAACCCTAACCCCAACACCTGTTATGGTATTTTCTGAGGCCGCTACATTAGGCCTTGCCAACAGCGGAGAGGCGATAACTCTTAGGGTTTAGGGTCAAGGCTCTGGCTTTAGGGTTTGGGGTTTAGAGCTTAGGGTTTAGGATTCCAGCTCAGAATAAGCAGAACCGACACAGGGTCAAAAGTGAAAAACGAAGCCGCTCAAAGGTCAGTCAAAACGCGCCAAACACTGGACCAGCACCATATACAATCTCTGTAAGCCCTAAACCTTAAATCCCACAATCCTATACCCTAAAGCTTAAATCCTAAGCCCTAAACCTCAAATCCTGAATCCTAGGCCCTAAGCCCTAAACCCCTAAACACTCCACTGCGTCAATCTTGCACAGGTGGAGCGACTACAGAACTGTGGGGTGCTTGGCCTCCGTTGTGTCCTCGAGGCCTCACAGGATATATGAGGTTGGGTTTGGGGTTCACGATGTAACATTTAGGGTTCAGGGTTTTGATTCGGAGCTTGACATTTAAGGTTTAGGATTTAGGGTTTAGGGGGTTGTTGGATATAATGGTTTCAGCATTAATTACTGGCACATGTTACCCGATGAATGGAGAATCCAATGGGCAAGGCACTGGAAAATCAAGTGACTGGGGTTATAGTCATAGTGGTTTACTGGGATCAAGTTATGTCAAGTACTCTATATTTATGGTTTGGATGATATCTGATATGTAGGGGTACATTGGGTGTACACAGGGGCTAGGGGATGTGAATCTTATGAGGGGTTATGTAAGGCGGTCCTTTTGAAATACCCAGTTCTTAATTTGTAATGCCTGGGGATATCATCCTTTTGGATTTGCGTTGTTTGTGTCTACTTGCTGTCTGTGGAGAAATGGCAGTCCGTGTGTCGTAGCTTAATGCCAGCCCTACTGTTGATAATCTCAGAATCCTGCATGACCATACACCCATAGTACCACACCTCTCAATGTATATGGTGCTTAGGGTCATGCAGGAATTCCTCAAACCCTAAACCTTAAATCTTGATTTTAGCATCAAACCTAGTTGTTCCGTGCCCCGCCCTAGGTTCACAATTCTTTCCGGAGAGCTTGATTGGAGAGGTTTTGGAGAGCAACAGTTGCAGGCTTACAGGGGCAGACATAGAGCATGTAGTCGCTCGCGGTTTAGGGTTTAGGCGGGACGTTGGAGTTACGTAGGTAATTTGCTGTTTACCGTTGACAATTTAATGCTACTAGAACCTTATTGTGGCCTCTATAAGTACTATACAGATAGCAGCATGGATTTGAGGTTCAGGGCTTTGGGTTTAGGGGTATAAGGACGTTCAGCCCGTTTCTTGGGGGGGAGCTGCAAGCACAACAGCACCTGGGATTGCCTGCCGTGTGCCAGAACTCCACCGACTCTCTTGAGAATGAGAATGAGCATGAGAATGAATACGACAATGAGACAGCCGGCAGCCCAGTAAGCTTTAATCCTTAATCCCTAAGGCGCTAGGTTTCCCTTTGACTATGCTGGGATCTGCACTAGGCCCCTCTTTCCCCATTTTGGGGTTCTGGGTTCCCTATAAACCCAGGTGATACAGCAAACATGTGGTTTAGGGTTTGGGGTGCTTAGGTTCAGGATCCTGGGTTAATATCGGGGCCCAAGCAGGTATACTAGGGTAGGTCATATAGGGTGAGTGTTTTTTTAACGTTCCTACAACACAACAAAAGCCATAGACCCCAAAGCCTTAAGCCCTCAACTCTACTCGGAGGTTCATCGGGCTTAGTAACTATTTCTTTGAACCTTCATGTTCACTTCATAACTCACCTTATAATAAAAGGAACCACCCCCATCTCCCCCCTCCCCTTGAGGATGTGGGCCGGAGCCTCCGTAACAAAGGGTATATGGGTCTGGGTATCGTGCACCTCCAAAGAGGGATTCATCAGGGTTTAGGCTTTAGGGTTTCGGGGATAGGGTTTCGGGTTCAGGGTTTTAGGGGTTTAGGGGAGGCTTGGGGCCTGTCATAGAGACGCAACTTCCCAGAGCAAGGATATTCAAAGCCTTCCAAAGAATTTCGGAAGCTTCGACTCATCATCGCCTACTGTGGCGACACAGCCAGTAAGCACACCTTTAAAGTTTGAGACCGAGACTTCAATCGAAGAGTCGCTCGTGATGGTACAACAGAACCTTGCCGTTTCCAGCAACATCGTGCCTCAGAAGTTCACCATTCCTAGCATCACGTTCCTGATGGGACGCCTACAGGACAACACGCCAACTACCAACTTCAGGTTCCACTCGATGCACCCCCAGCATGCCCATACAATTTCCAGGATTGGACCCTTCAAGCCAGGTCTTTAAACAACCACCTATATCATTCCTATGTCATTTCCCGTTTGATCCAATTTGACCCTCCTCGCTTCTAATCCTCCAAAAGATCACACGTCTGACGACATCTTCATATATATCCCAGGATCCCTCAACCCCAAGCCATCGACTCCTAAGCCCCAAAACCAAAACCTGAAAAGGGACCCGGAAGCTTCAAGAAACTGACAGTTTCCACTTCATGTTCGACTTCTTTTGCTTTCGAATTTCCGTTTTCCTAATCCCTAAGCCCAATATCACGTACATATCACCGCCCCGGCGTAGCAACCGCATAATACCCCCAAACCTTAAACCCTCAACCTACACACATGTCGTGTGTGTATATATATATGTACATGTACACACATCTATGTCACTATACAACCCTTTAAAGGTACCCCCTATACTTCGTGGACCATCAAATCAAATCTCTATGAACTCCAGAAAAACAAAATGAAATACAATGGCCACCTGATTTTCCATTAGCTTTTCCACTTGATCTTCCACTACTGGTAATCATACAAGGCTTAACCCTAAGCCCCATACCACAAACCCTAAACCTTAAACCCTAAACCTTAAACCCTAAACCCTAACAGTGCTTTTAGGATTGGACCATCATCTCCGCGCACGGCGCCAAACCTCGGACGCCTAAGCCGCGGTGGGTCGCCAAGGATGCGCAGCCCGACGGAGGGTTAGGGGACCCTTCAAGAATAGGGTTTGGGATTTAGATGTTTAGGGTTTAGGGTTTGGGGATTTAGAGTCTAGGTTTAGGGATTTTGGGGTTGAGGGTAAAGAGCTTAGGGTTTAGTTCGGAGTTTGGGCTGATCGGTGGCAGTATGTCCTCTCACCTTTTGTGCCAACCCTCTAACCCTAATTTCCAAATCCCTTAAACCCAAAATCCTCTTAAACCACAAAACCACTAAAACCTTCAAATCCTTAAAATGTAAGCCCTGAACCCAGGCTCCTCATGTTTGACTCTGCCCTCGTCCAGTGACCGCACGGCTTTGGGGTCGAGGCTTCCGAGACGTGGTATGGTTTGGGGTTTGGGAGGGTTTGAGGCACTAGTCATATCAATACCGAAAACAACATGCAGTAGCACTCGCAAGTTTAGTATTATGGTCAGCAGTAGTAGTTGCAATAGTAATGGTTTTATGTTACAGGGAACATTGAAAGCATGGTCATATCGTTGCTTTAGAGGGAGGGAGCGAGGGAATATCCCATCGTCATATGAGAAAGCCACTTCTTGTGGCCTTTAGAAGGATAAAGCGTGGGAATGGTGAGCGTGATCACCACAGCTCACTTTTGGATTGCAAACAAGTAGTTGCAGGCGTGCCCTTCATGAAGACCTCGGCAGACGGAGGGAGGATTCCTAAATGTCGGTTTCCGTAACTAGGGCCCTCCAATCTAGAGCCCAACATGCAAGAGTATATTTTCCATTGCAGATACCCCCAAAGAGGAGCACCTGCGCTGTTTTTTGGGAACGCCGCATCATGTTGGGGGCTTGGCAATGGAAAATTACTCTCGGCACCTACAATGAGCACCATACCTGTGTTTCAGCCTCCTGCGGTTGAAAGTTATAACTATAGGTATACCCCACTGACAACCTTGTCAGTGTGCCTGCATGGGAAACCCTAGCCCCTACACCCCAAACCCTAAACCGCGTTGTTCTCATTATCCTTATGTAGCCCATGTAGCCGTAATGAAGGTAGCCAAACACTAATTTCAGTCGTTTAGGGCCCTGCCAAAACGGTTTTGGGAGTCGTAAGTTGGCTAAGTAGGTTTTAGGGTCCCAGCTGTGTGCCAGCATCCAGGCATGGCTTCCAGGACCTGAGGCCCACTCCTGAAGTTAAGGGTTTAGGTAGGGTTTAGGGTGTTCCCTACCAACCTAAACCACGAACCCTGAACCCTAAACCCTAACCACTAACCCCATTTAGTATTTCGTGTTAGTTACGTACTTAAGGCTAAGTAAGAAACAAACGTCTTGAACCAATAGCTGGGTGGGTTCCCAGAACCTTGAACCAAGAGCCGGGTGTGTAGAAGCCACGGTTTATGGTTCGGGGTTTTAGGGTTTTAGGAGTTCATGGTTTAGGGTCTAGGTCCTAGGTATTCAGAGGTTTGGGATGGGTCTGTAGAGCGTTTGCCGTGTGCCCATGAAGCAAACCAAGAAGCCATACCCAAAAGCATGAACCCTAGGTAGGGAAAGGACCAGTGATGACCATGTGAGAACCCATTGTCTCCTATATAACAACATTCGTGTTCCGTAGTCTTCCAATCCTCTAGACACTGAAGCCCTAAACTCAAAGTGCTTCATGCCCCAGACTATGCTGGTCGGTAGCAATTGCGGGTTCATGGCACTTAGTAACTACTTAGAACTGCGCTTATAACCCTACTTCTAGTCCACCTAAACGTCCTTAGAAGTAGGGTTAAAACCTAAGTTATAAGTAGTTACTAAGTCCCATGAACCCTAAAACCTGTATATGTCGAAAGCCCCCTTTAAAGGGACTAAGTTATAAGTAGTTACTAAGCCCCTATGGACCTTAAAGTAGGGGTTGAGGAATGAATCCCTATCGTAGCCCCTGTCTTTCTCATCCGCAGTATGAGTTTAGGGTGTAGGGTTTCCACTTCATTTTTCCTGAACTTGGAATTTGTAGTTGCAAATCCTGTTTTATTCCTCCACTAAGTACAAACAACCAGGAACTTACCCCAAGACCTAAACGCTAGATATCCCTACAACCGCCCAGCTTGCATTGCATTTGGGTTGTGCGTTTCCATTTGATGTCCCAGCAAGAAACTAGAAAGCCAACGCCTTCAGGGTTTAGGGGTTTTGCCAGGTTGCGGGAACGACGGCGAGCTTGTCGTCTCACCCTTTACCGTTTGCTCAGCTCCTGTCACTAATATAAATTTGTGACGTGTCGAAATAAGGGATCTCCTCCAGATGATCCTCAAAGAGTACGATCCTTACTATGGGGACCCTATATGCCCTATATGTCCCCATATACCCATACATAACCCTTTATATCCTTAAAGCCTAAACCCTAAACCACCCGGAGCCCGCAAAAAAGGGACCTACTGATGATATAGCTCACAGCATGTTACCCCAAGCATTGGGGGGTTGAGAGTCGAGGTTTCATCTCATGTTGCTTAAGAATCTTAAGACTAATCACTTCGTACTAATATCAGCCGCGCCCCTACCCCTCATATGAGATATGTTCACCCATATACGTTTCATGTGGGGAATATTTAACAGTAGGCGGTGAAGGGAAGTTGCCAATATGTTATGGTCCTATACTATGTTCCTAACAGAATTATATCATAGGATACCTCAAATACACAACAACATGCTGTTGGTCATTATCTATGCCCCTCTAGTACTGGAGAGAGCACGTAGGTAAGTCTCGGGTTTGTTTGGAAGAAGCAGGAGAACTGCCACGAAGCCTTTCCAGAAGCCCTTCTTGCATCAAAGGTTGCAGCAGTTGTTGTGATATTGATACGGATGAATCGCGGCCCGAAGCTAGAGTGTAGGGCCCGAAATGCTACCAATACAAAGGTCCCAGATTCATTGTCTAATTATGGTATAGGGCACCTCAAATACACCTCGAATTGATATGGGGAAGTCCTGAGGCCCTCCAGTAGTCACCCAGCCCTAGAAACCACAAAGCCATGGAGCAGCAGCGGATGGTTCGGCGATTATCTTGATGTGTCTAGGAAATTAGGAAGGCTCATGGAAACACATGCAGCCACAGTCCCGCAGGGGGCGCTCCCATAATCTTGACATCCGGGTTGTGAGTTTTCTGAACCATCGACCCTAAACCGTTTTCACCGTAAACCCTACACCCTAAAGGTTTCTTTGTCAGGGTCGAGGCAGATGTTGCACATGAAGTCCGCATCGTTTTTGGTGAGAAGTTGGGGGAGGGGAAGCTCAGTCTGGCTCTCACAGGTGCACACCTTGAGCTCAAGGGATTAGGGTTTAGGGGTTGAGGGCTATGGTTTAGGGGGATTTAGGGTCTAGGTTTTGGGGCAGACGTCTCAGGTGGGAATGTGCTGCGTGCGGTTCATGAACAAACTCATGGGCGTTGCGACACCATGTCTGAGAGGGCATGGTGCCCGGGTCCATGGTACCAATGAAGCACAGAGCATGACCCTGTGACTGTCGACGTCCCACCGCTCCGGTTTTCCTAAACTAAAACCTAAACCTCAAACCCTAAGCCTTCAGCTGCAATTCTTAATCCCTGGACCTTAAACCTCAAGCCCTACTCCCTAACACTTGAACCCCAAGTCTTTAACCCTTAGCCCTTAGCCCCAGCAACCCCGCCTATGCCAGAAGCTTTGGAGCCCCTACAGCCTCACCTCAGGCCCTAAAGCCATATTGCCCTGGAACAGTCAATCCATACGGTTTAGGGTTTAGGGTTCAGGGTTTAGTTTTTATTGCTTAGTAGGGTTCAGGGTTTTGGACTTAGAGTGTAGGGCTTAGGTGATCTTGAACACAACCACCATGGAGCCCAATATCCGTTAATTAGGGAATATACACGCCAAAACACGCAAGGGATCCTGGTAATATTCACCCTTAACCTTCATCCTCAAACCCTCAACCATTCAGAATTTCTTAAAGGGCATTCGGATTCTCCGGGATCCCTCTACGAGTCCCTACATGAGGTGGGATTTGGGCCTGTAAGAGGGTTATAGGGAATATCTTGGGTTTGGGGTTTAGGGTCTAGGGAGTTGAAACAACAGAAAGTCAAATGGAAGAGGAATTAAACATGAGACGGGAACTGGCATTATATGATGGGCAAGCTATAGGGATTAGGGTATGTGATTTTTTCCGGTATTTGGTGCGGGTATATAGGGTACCTTAGGAGTATGGGCGAGCGCATGTATTCCAATTTGGGGGACCGCAGCTTAAGATTCTACCATATACATACCCAATCATATGGTCGTTTCTATTTTCTTCCCCGTTCCGTAAACCCCAAACCCTACGTGGTACTTTCCATGTTCCCAAACCCTGACTTCCATTGTCCTTTTCCAGTCCTTACATCCTAAATCCGAACAATAGTGTTTCCAGTTTCTGTTCCATTCCCTCATTCCCTGCTGACAGACAACATACCAAACCCTTCTTGCAGCTAGCTTAGGCGCCGGCAGATGTTTACTTTGTGTGGAAAAGCTCTGAAAGGCTTCCTTCCCAAATCGGAAGGTGCCTCTTTACATGTAGGCCGCCCAGGAAGCAGGTCCCGCAACCCCCTGACCCCAAACTCTCTGCTCCGGACCCTAACTCATACCCGTCATACCCCTCAAACCATACCTCAACCCTAAACCATATCCCGAGATCTAGGGAAACGAGTTCCAAGCCTTATTGGGTTTTGGTTCTGGGCGCAGAAAGAAATTTCTGGACGTTTGCAACCTACATATTGGTCAAGATGCCCTGTATAGAGTGCATACATAGAGGCGTCCTTTATCCCCTATGATTACTATACATGGGTGTATATTTAACCTAACCTGTATGGCCTGTATGATATAGCTCAGGACCTCACTAAGCCTTGATCTTACAGCCCTTTGTTGCAATCACCACCTGCATAGCAGCGGCCTGCATATACCCTACGCCATCGTCTCATGCGGTCCAATGCTAAGCCATGCCCAATCCAGGCCTGACAGCGTAGACTTGGAAGCCACAGGCCCTCCCTAAACTGGGTTGCTGTTAAGGAACTCAAATTAAGTTACCATAATGGGTATATATATATATAGAGTGATTAATCGGGTCTCCCCAATATAACATTTTGAAAGAAGTTCCCCAACAGCACCCGGTAAAGCGTGAGCCATGAACATGAAGCCCGAAGCCCTAAACGGTAGTTGTTGAACTTTGTTTTCATGTTCATGTACAATGTACACGCTTTAGCTTTAGGGCTTTTGGGTTACGTATATCTGGAGCCAATAACAACCCATCATTCTTCACCGTACTTCGAAAAGGTTCAGGGCACCTGAAGCCTCAACATTCAGCTCTGCGGCAGCCTCAACCTCACAGATTGTTACTAGTATCTTCGCACTGTACAGCTTCCATATCTTAGATACGAAGCTTGTGTTGAGCAAAGGCTGTTAAGCACAGCCTGGCAAAGCCTACACCTAGAAGCTAAACCTTGCACCCTAAACGCAAACCCGACATCCTGAAACCCGCAATCCCGTAAACCCTGAGCCCTGAACCTTAACCCTACATCCTGAAGCCTGAAACAATACATCCTGAAGCCTGAAACCCTAAACCCTGCATCTTGAACCCTAAACCCTAAACCTAACCCCAAAATCTTAAACACTGAGCCCTCACCCTTAAAACCCTCAACCTTAAACCCTAAACCTTAAGCCCTAAACGTTACCTGAGTACAATGAAACAACTCTGCATTGTGCCCGTCGCGCGCGCGACTTTCAGATTGTGCACGGTCTGCTTTGGCTCTCCACGGTTCGGTGTAGGAATGGTGTTCCCCAAGCCCTGAAACCCTACTGGAAGCCCTAGATCTAGTTTTGTGTGTCAGGGTTTGGGAGTTTAGGGTTCCAGGTTCAGAGTCTGGGGTCTTTGTTAGGCTTTGGAGTTTGAGGGTTCATGATTGGACGGGTGCGGGTTTGGAGTTTTGTTGATGCAGTCAATTATGTTCACTGGAGATTTACAAGTGCTTGAAGGCTCTTAACCCTAAACCCCTACGTCCTAAACACTTTTCCTAAGCCCTCGAAACCTAAGCCTGTGGAAAGTGTCAGTGTTTCGATTCACATGGAGCGCGGAGAAGGGGATCCCACATGGATTTTTAGACCAACACCCTTAAACCCAAATCCTGATCCCACCCCCCCAGCCCGTAAGCCCCTACACCCAAAGCCCAATGTTTGAGGATAATTTTCTTTAGAAGGCAGTTTGGGTGCTCCTGACGCAGCCTGTTAAGAGAAAGCTTAATATGTTTGTTGTTTTAACAAGTGTGTGTGGTTCACATTCACATCTTCGACCCCAAGCCCCCAAGCCTGAACCCTGTACCCCTAAACCCTGAAACCCGGGTGTTAAAGTACCTGACCCCGCCTGTCTGCTGGAAAGTCCAGAGCAGCCCACCTTCTTGACCTCTGTGGCGTGCTTCAAGTAGCACGTCCGGAGGACGGTCGCCCTTGTAATGCTTATGGGGTTCTCTGTGCCGATCTACGCCCGAGGTTTTAATCATAATTTTGCATGATGCGGCATTATTCAAAGAGGTGTGGGGCGGGGGGGGGGGGCGGGTACGGTTTAGGGTGTAGGTAGGGTTTGTGTCGGGTCATCGTGAACTGAAGGAGTTCATTAAAACTTGGGTGTCTTGGCGACACAGCTACAGTAGAATTCGGAGGTTTCTCAAAAAAGGGGAGACGCTACAGACCCTGAGTATGTACAGGGATGATACACGGATTCTAGGGCTCCTTCTTAGAGATTGAATAGGGTTTTGGGTTTTGGGGATTGGATAGGGATAGTTTTGAGAAACTGCCATAGGCAACTCACAACACTGGGTGTACCTCTGATATCCAAGGTCGTATCATGACCACCGGAACAATGAGACTCGACGCCCAATCTGAATCAGTTGAGATCCTGCACTGGAATACCTGCAAGAATCAAAATGTAGACGCTGGCTGGGCGCACTTTACCTTCTTTGCTTTCCTATAATTCCACTTTACGCCAAACCCTAAACTTATAATCCAGGGTGTAGCCACTTTTGTTGAAATTCAGCAACAGGGAATCGCCTAATGGCTCTTACAGTAGCTTAGTTAAGGTATGTTAAGGTCATGTGGGTATGAGGGGGATAGCAGGGGGACCCATGCTTAGTGTGGGACGTCGGGCTGTGATGATCGTGGGCCCTATCCTAATGCGGAACTCGCGAGTCAGTCATTGACCCGCACCATTCTCCATCGCTTTCTCGGTGTTGGGGGGCCTCGCAGCCACAGCCCTAAACCCTAAGCCCTAAATTCTAGCCCGGGATAACTCTCTTGGAATTCTTTAGAAGTATGTTGCCGACCCCATTAGTAACCCCAGCGTCCTCACAAAGTAAACTCTATCGTCGCAATGGCTTTAACTCATACACTTGATGTTACAACTCCTGTGCTTGCCCTAAGCTCGACACCGCGTAACAACCCCTAGAAGCCTCTGTGGAACTGTGGAACCCCAGTTTCCATGCTATCTTCCAGTTTCTTTGCCATTTGATTCGCCATAATTACCCTAGACCCTGAACTCCAGATAACCCCCAAGCTAGGTTTTAAAAACACTCAAGTTATAACCAGGCTTTGACCTACTAGATAACACTAGTGCTTCGTAATGCTTCGTGATATGGCTACCTAACGCCCATGTGATGTTTGGTATGAACGGTGTCACAATCCAAGGTTAGAAGTACGGGCGGCTAGTGTAGCTCTGAACCCTCATGTTTCCAAATACCGCATCTATTCGGTAATTTCTCCTTTTGGGTTCCTAGAATCCCCCAAAAGCCCTAATTAAGGGCCTGCCCCCTAGACTCTGGGAAGCCTGAGCAGCCACTCAGAAACAAGGCCACCAAAGCCAAACCTTGATCCTAAATCCTCAGACTTGACGGGATTATAAGGGTCCCTTAGGCTTACTCTTTTATCCCTCAGAGGGATGCCGAGAATCTTCTTGCGATCCCCACAGATCCCCAAGCTTCCCCAAGGGTTAGCCTCTCAGACCCTAAACCACAAACCGCCCAAAACCCTAAATCCTGAATGCTTATCCATTTTTTCTACACCCTAAACCCACTAACCCCACTAAACCTAAAGTGCTGCATGCTGCTCAGCTCCGCCTCAAAGCTGCCACGAAGCTGTTTCTTCGCCTCTGCATTCCTCCAGATTTGAGTGAGCGAGGGTGGGAGATACTTTTGGGGGCCTAAAGCTTTCCCGCTAGAAACCCAAACCCTAAACCCAAACCCCTAACCTTAAACCCTTAACCCTGTACCCTAGACCCCCCAAAGCCCCAGGGTGGCTCCACCCCTCTCTGACTCAGAATCATCCTGCGGCCCTCGGCAAGAGGCCAAGCCGGCCGCGGGGCAAAGCCTGCACCGCACGGAGGGCGAGGAGCTCACAGCGAAACTGCTGCAAGGATGGACCTGGTGCAAAGTGTAAGAATCCCGTAAGGTTAAGGCTTGATCAGGTTTTGGGGGTTGGTTCGCAATGAGACTGCAGCCAGAACTTACCGATCTTGAAGGGAGTAACTCCAAAAAGGCCTTTCGCAGAGAGAGTCTATGGAGGACTTGAGTAGAAACTCGAATGCGGATTTCGATAAACCTCAAACCCTAAACCCAAAGAAATCCGAAGAAACCCGAAGGAATTCCCAATTGTAAGGCCTTTATCTAGACCTCGAATAGCTTCCTTTGATAAGGTGGACTACGCATCCCTTGTACCAAACATTACTAAGTCCCTTTTTCAGGAGACCTAGTAAAGTGTAGGAACAACGAATAAGGCCCTTGCAGAGGACTTGAAAGAAGGATCCCTACTGTGACCCTTCTTGGGACCCCTTCATGAAACATTTAGAGATTCCTTGCTGCATCAGGGCTGCAAGCCATTATAGCCAGCAAAGGCGCAGCATGCACTTTCCTACTAGGTTCTTGCTGAAAAAGAACCCTCAAGACGACTCCTGTGAGGATGCCTAATATTTTGAACAACGGCTGGGAAGAACGACCTTATGAAGTAAACAGCATTATCGTGTCCATACAACTAGCTGGTCGTGCATGACACCTGCCGAGGTGCTCTTCGTCTGGAAGCGGCACTTCAGCCTCAAGGCACTGTCTTTCGCTTTTCGGTTGCTGCCACCGACACTGCTGGAGGCAACTTGCAAAGCACATGGTCAGGCGTGCATCCTCGTGTCCTTCATGGAAGCGTTCCTTTGCGGAAGCTGTGCCTTGCAAGCAGACCTGCAGACATCATAAACTGCTTTCAATGGAGGCTGTAGGCAGGCTTTCCTCGTGGCGGACTCTCGTCACAAGCACTTTGTAGACCGCCCAAGTTACAAGGCTTGCTTGCACACGTCGCCGTGGCCACCTTGCTCGTTCGCGTTGAACATCTGCAGCAGCTCCGTGCCTTGGTAGCCCGAATACATTGACACATGTATGACTGCTCCGGCCTTCTCCAATGCACTGCAACGAAAGTAAACTTTGCCTAGACTGGTATGTATTCGCGAGTTATGCTCCCGACTTGCTCACCTTGAAAGGACTTCCTTGATCAAGTCGATTCATTAGTTTTGCCTCCGCTGAAGGCTCTGCAGTCTTGCTGTTGCAGTTGGCCTGTTTGCATCTTGGCTATGCTTGGCTTAGGGCACACATGCTCATTCTGGAAGTATCTGATCTGATTGGCTCGCCTAGGCTGCTGGCCTTGACCGCAGCCTGCCGCGTCGCGTGGCTTCGCCCATGGCATGGGAAACCACGCAAGCCGGGGAAGAAGACTCCAAAAAGCCCGCTGAGAAAGGCGACTTGCATTCGAACAGACGTGACGGAGCCGCAAATCTCGTGATGTAGTGATGTAAGCATCATCCGAGGTCTTCCTTTCTTTACTGTTCGGCTCTGCAGGGTCGGAGAGGCAGGCCAAGCTCCTGAGGCAGCGGCTTCGCAGGTGCTCGCGCGCAAAGGTGTGATTCTGAACTGGGGATTCGGGTGAGGGCGGGCTTGTGACAGGTTGGGCAGCCCAGGAAGATGCACTTTGAAGGGTTTAAGGTTCGGATGTGGATGTTGTGTTTGGTTCGTGCTGTGCTTTGGTCTTTTTCTGTTCGCTCGGTTCCGTGCAAGAATACTTCCCTCACGCGGCTCCGACTCATCCGCCTGGCGGACGTTTGTACCTTCAATCGGACCCATGCAGAAATCATTTCGCTTCCTCCATGTCTGCATGCCATTCTGCTTCGCTCGTTGCTGGGTATTTTGCTTTCATGAACGCCGAGTCCAAGTTTTGTTTTCGTCTTTCCGGTGAGAGGACTGCGCAGTAGGTGTCCGCTTTGATCAAATAATGTCATATAGCCAGCGTATGTGCGGCGTATCTCTATTTGACAATTGATTTGAAAGCATGTCTTCTACACAATGTACATTGGGAAACATTTTCCTCGAGCTTTGACCTTCTGCTGCTTGCGCGTGACTTCCAAAGTCAGCTGAGGCTACACGTGAAGTCCGTGATTGTTGACACACCTGTCAAAGGCAGCATCAAAAGCGCGTATCCGTGAAACATAGCATGGCTGTTTTTTCATGATCGAGTACTCTCAAAGGACGCTTAGGCTTAGGAGACACATGAGCGCACTGTTTGCCTCCAGCTCCTGCGCGTTTGTAAGACACTGTCATTGACCTACCGTAGGAGCTTAAAGAACTGGAATAGGTTCAAATCATTCAAGAGTTCGATCAGGAGTAGAAGGTATCAGTATTTGTAAATACCCGGGCTTTAACATTACACTCCCCAACACTGCGTAAACCCCCACGGATCACATAAAACCTACAGTCCCTTTAAAAACAAGACCTATGGGGTTCCACAGGTTGGTTTGGACGAGGGTGTTGTAATGTGGGGGTTCATCCGGATTTCGGGTGCATGTTTTTGTGGCGTCCAAAATCAAGATCTTCGGTATTGATAAGCTAAAGAAAAAAACTGCTCAGAGCCGGGGGGTACCAAAAGATGAGCTCTTTCAAGGTCAGGAATCGGGTTTCAAGGTCAGGAATCGGGTTTGGGGTTACGAGAAAGAACTGAAACGCAGTTGGCGATGTTTCCTCAATCATGATGGTCCAGCTGTGAGCTATGTCCCCCTATAGTTCTCATTATGGATTAATTACCTAGCTAGATAGACTTCCAATAAACAGGTCAGTTGTTGTTGTGGGAGACTTTCCTGACATATAGAGGGTTTTGGTGGAACCGCAACTTCCATTTTCTTTGCCATTATCCCTATACAGCCACTTTAAAATCCTCAGTATGCGACCACCAAAATGTTACCTGTTACCCTTATGCCCTAAACACGAAACCTTCAACCCTCATGCCTTAACCTTGAATCCTTACCCTTAAAGCCATGAAACTATTTGGAAGGCCTTCGTGAAACCTTGAGCAGGGCAGGCCCTACACCTGCTCGTCATTGGCCCATGTAACTTGAAAACTGTTCTCTTTGGGTGTTAAGAACCCAAACCCTAAACCTAAAACCCCAAATCCACAGCACTAAGACCCTTACCCTAAACTCCAAATTTTAGACCCCAAATCTTAGAATCCAAAGTCCTAGGATCCCAAAACGGAAGGCCCAAACCCTGCGAGCTTAAGACTTCAGCAGTTTCGTTGGCGGGCTCCGTGTTTCCGTCTTGGAAATCTGACAAATTCACAAAAAAAAAAGACATCCGTCCAAGGAGTAGGTGTCATCTAATCACCACAGTATTCAGGGTGCGGGGTTTAGGTTTTAGGGTTTAAGGTTAAGGTTTGGGATGTAGAACTTAGGGTTTAGAGTTTTCAGGGTGTTTATACTAATTAGGAGTAGGTGTCATCGACATGACAAGCTGACATCGTTAAGTCATGACTTTATGACAGCTTTCTCTTACATGAGTATAATTTCTACCACGTGGCCCCAAGCACTATTTTCTTCGCTTGTTAAGCTGTTTTGGAGGGATCGTGTGCATGGATTGCATGGCAGATTCTCATGCAGGTTCATTGTGTTACATTTCCAAGGGTGCTTATTGTCAATAAAATACTAAATCCCAAAACCATGTAAAGTTGAAGAGTGCTCGCTGACACCAACCTGATGGCCTCCTGTTTCTGGTCTCGTGCCATGTGACAAAGGTTAGGGTCTAGGATATACGGTTTAGGGTATAGGGTTTAGGGACTTCAAAATTTCCCGTGTATACCCGGACTCTCATACAGCACCACAAAATCGCCCCACTCCCCAAGACATGACCGCATTACTGCATTGAGGAAACTCCATGACTATGGGAGGCTCCATTTCTTGGATAATCCAAGCGTTAAGATTTGCATCCTATATCTGAAGCAACCCCTGAATCCGCGATGCTGTTTTGACTAGTGTAGATGCCTGAAAGATACCAGTGTTATCCCCTGGAAACCCTTTTAAAGCAATAGTATATACATGCCTCCAACCCTCTTAATAACAATTAGGCCCCCACCTTATTGCATGCTGGGCTTCCAAAGAGTGGGAGCAACCTTACATGTCTCGTTTAGTTCCCGCCGCAAGCTCAAGTAGACCCACCATGCATCCAAAAGCTCTAAACCTAGACCATATGCTTGCTAGCTTGCCGGCATTCCCAATGAATACCTCGCATTGTATGCTCCAAATGAAGCTCGGATTTTGCTTCCTTCACCCACGTTAAGACCACGAAGCCCTAATTAGGCCCTTATGCAGAAGGCTGAATAGTTTAAACTATTTTGCCTTCAGAATCCTCATGCAGCTATTGTCTGCTACTTTTCCAAGCGCTGTTCCAATCAGAGGCCCAACCGCTACATAAACCCAGCTTCCATGTCAGTCTCCATTTGACTCTCCATCATTACATGCAAGAATCTAATCCCTAAACCATGAACCTTAAGCCCTAAACGCTGAAGCCCAAACCTAAACCCTGAACCCTGCGCCCTCAACCCTATAGACAATGGTAATGTTTTTTTTCTTTTGGGCAATGAGTCGCTTGATGTCGATTCGGTTTCGCGCAGTTTCATTGTAGTCGTGTTGAGTTGCAGCTTGGAGGTCCATGGGTAATTCTAA
>CAJNIZ010024347.1:31878-68085 GCA_905231905.1 Symbiodinium pilosum | reverse complement strand
GAAAGTTTCGCGAAAGAAAACGCTATAGGAATACACTGCTTCGCGAAAGCTTGCCAAATCCCAGAGAAGGGATGCTGAACAACCGCCAGTGTTTGGAAAAAGCTCACCTGCAGCACCAGCTGCCATTCCAGGAGGAGCAGGGTGAGCAAGCATGACAGGTTGATCAGCTGGTTGGGTCTCACTAATTCGGTCTGGGCAGAGCGTGGGCGCGGCATTGGACGCAGGATGAGCAAGGGAGTTGGCCAACGTCGAAGCTTATAGTACATCTCCTCTTAGGAGAGACCACAAAGCATGCGACGTACACCACGTTATGTGCTACAGTGCGGTGAGAGGCTAGATGGACAGAGCTCGGATTCGTGTGCGCTGCTGTAGCCGGCGAGTTGTGCAGGCAAAGGAATTGCAGTACAAGGATCTCTGAGAGACGCCAGGGGGATCCGCAGCGCCAGGAAGGGAAGGGCAACCCAAACAAATGCTGTAAGCAGCAGCATGCTTGCGCCGAGTTTTGCAAATTGACCGCACGCTCCTCAGACATGACAATTCACAGCATTTGCCGCTACGAACGCTGCAAAGAATGTTATATTGATAGCATTTGCAGTGCCAACATCTTGAAATGCCTTTTTAAGGATGTCAAACGTTGAAATTCACAGCATGTTTGAGTCTTGATCCACAGCTGCAGATGCCTGTGTAGTTGGCAGCTGCCAGCACCTCAAGATGCACTGAGCAGCAGCATTTTTGAGTGCAGGCCACCCTGGACCAATCAAACTAAGAGCATGTTGTTGAAGAAATTGCAAGCAATCTAACGCCCAAAGAAAAACACCCTGCCTCCAACCAAGCCACCGAAGACAGGCTCTTTGTGAGTTGTCAGAACGCAGCCCACGGAAGCCTACCTTACCTGATCTCGATCGCGCAGGGCAGAAGCGGGACTGCCAAATAGGGCTTGACAGCCGCAGCTTTAGCAAATCATGTAAATCGATAGACAATGGAAAGATGTCAGCTGTGATGACACCAGCAGGGATGATGACGTTGAGGATAACAACCGCGGCGCACCGCGGCACCATTCAATGGTGACATGCGACGAATGAATCTGCGCAATGAATTGACATGGAACTTCAGAGAGGCCAGTGCAATGGAAATGTGAGAACACGTCTCTGCTGTCTATGCATAAGCACGATGTAGGAAACTTGCAAGGAGGCTGCCTCAGCAGCTGACATTTCTCAAGAGACAGCGTCGTCCCCGCCTCCCACTAAAAAACTGTGGGCTTGAAGCTGTCACAATTGAAAGCAGCCGTACTTGTAGCCTCATAGTGACTGAGGCATGGCGAGACATGCGCGCGGCTGCCGTTTCCATCTCTTGCGGAACTACGAGCTCAGGCCTAGGGCGCCCGAAAAACATTGAAATAAGCTCGAGATTTCAGCTGCGTGGAAGGTTGACAGGCAGCTTCAAGCCAACACCGGCCGAACTCGTTGGCAGGCGCTTGCGGGGTTTGCGAGGTTCAGCGTCATGTCTACTTCCTCCCCTTCAAGCCGGGGACCACCGATTGTCATAGTACTCGTACAAATTTGGTGTGCCGAAGCCTGGCCCGATCCTGTGTTAGGTGGAGTGGTCAGGTTTGGATAGGGAGTTAAGTTAGGATCGGGAGTCAGATTGAAGATTCCTTGGCAGGTGTTGGAAGAAAATGCCAAGCTCTCCTGGGATCTCAGGCATGATAACATATGAGGCGTGACTTCGGATCAATGTTTTCACCCACGCAGGATCGCGCGATCGGAGCTTGAAGTTGGTGAGACGCGCAAGGGCTGGCAGGAGGAGGTGAGGGTCGCCTGTTTGGTACAGAGTCGATCCTTGCTTTATGAGCTCGTTGACCTCCTTATAGCACACTCATGCATCACTACGCATGTGGATGCCATTTTTTGACCGTCTTTCAAGAGATGCTTTGGGATGCGATTACGAATTTCGAGGGGTCAAGAATGGGGCGCACGCAAGCTCGTACAAGGGCGACGCAAGCTCTTGCACAAGGGTCAGGTTATCTTCTTGTCCTTTTGAGCTGAGTTTTTGTTAAAATCTGTGCTAACGCCAGCTGGCGCTGGAACCGGGCAAGGGGGAAGCGCACAAGCATCCCTACTAGCAAGCGCAACATACCAGCGAAGAGAACCCATGTGAGGTCGAGTTCTGGAAGCGGGAGGTCATGAAGCTTGAGGCAGGGCAAGTGTGGCGGTCCACAAGTACAGAAGTGTCACTTGTACTTGTCTTGCAGAAGGCAGAAGTCCAGGAGCAGCGAAGATGGCGAGAAGAGGTGGCCAGATCAAATGAGCAGTTAAAAGAATAGGTGCTCGATCAACGTTAATTAGATCCGGAAATAACGTCGGAAACTGGCTGACGACAAGTTCCGGAAAGTAGTTCCCATTGTGCGCGCGGAAGATCGCGGAAGCACTTCGCTTGTGGAAGCTCTCGCGGAAGCTCCTTTTTCAGTCCGCCGAATCCCGAGCAAAAGCTTACGGAGATGGAAGGTTAGTAACTTCAGAAGAAACTCAGCCGTGATGTGCCTCCCCCCAGAGCCCTAAACCCTAACATGAAGATCCCCTTGTACTTGCAAAGCCCTAACGAATTCTGGGCAGGGCGCTGGAGATGCCGCAGTTGGTAAATCCCAGGCACTTTTTCAATAGAGTTGTTTTCTGTTTTTGTAATAAGGCAGCCACCACGGAGATACCTTCCGGCGATTTGGTCGCTGGAACTACTGAAGTGAGGGGGATTTTGCGGAAGCTCTGCGGAAGCTACGGGATGGGTTTGGGAGTACTTGGCCACTCCTTCTTTGCCGCAGTACCAATTCCCAAGTGACCGCCTCTGGTTTGAACCCAGAATAGCCAGCCCAGCAGACCCTTTGAATAAGTTACCGCGTGACCGCCTTGGGTGTGAGCCCTCTAAGGCAAGCCCCAATCCCACCCTTTTGAATAAGTTCGCGCTCAATGTACGCTCGGGCTTGGGACGGATAACACCGAAGACTAGACATCCCTTTCGCGGAAAGCCGCGGAAGCATATAAGACGAAAACGTCCGCGGAAGAGCCCCGCGGAAGCCCGGCGTCGGAAAACCTGCCAGTAGTCTTCGCGNNCGCGGGCGGAAGCTTCCTTATTTCAATTGAATTTATACACCTATTTTTTTTAGCGGCTCAAATGATGTTTTTTTGCCTCACCGACACTTGAACGGCATATTCCCCCTCTTTAATCATAGGTCCGTGGGAGGGAGGGTCACTGTGGGTCTGTCCCATTTTCTTTTAGGTCCAGGCCTGTTTCTGGAACAGTGTGTGGCGACCAGGAATAGATCTGAGAAGGCATGTTTCTCGACGCCAAACGACACTGAAGCCTTATAAACATGTTCGCACCCTACATCACTTGGTAGCGCTGCGATCTGCTGAGATAGTGGTCCCAACACCCCTAACATCAGGAAATGGGTCTAGATCCTTTTTGTGGAGGTGGTCCCCCACCCCCCCATCCTTCACACCCTTTAAAGAGGGGGATGACAGGCTCGTGATGGCGTAGAGTGCTGTGAAAGGAGAGTATAGGAACTTGTTCATGCAGCTTATCGGCTAGAACACAGCGGTTCATCGGGCTCGCTGCCAATGTATTGCCTCATATTGCCTCCTAGCCAGTTGTCTCGTGGGCCCTGGCAAAATGTCTGAGAACGTGCAAGGCGAAGGAGGCGAGCGCTCAAAAGGCACAGCCTGGCGGAGAGCCTTCCACGTTGCGCCAAAGCATCCATGATGTTCTTGGAGGCGAGCCTTCCGAAGAACGACGTACGCAGCGAGGCACGGACGCACTGCACGACACTGTAGAGAACAGGTGCAGAGATGAAGCTCGCAAGCTTAGGAAGCTTGCTTCAGCGTTCTTCAGCTTGAGGTCATCGCTCTTTCCAAGGCAGAGCGCGAGCTAGCGGAGCTCGCAAAAGAGCAGGCTCTTTGTTTGTGCATGGTGCATGCTACGTAGCTAGTTGTAGCTTTTCATTTCTTTCAACTGTGTCAAAAAAGGCAAGTTGGCAAGCGCTCAGGGGTTTTGACACGGCTTTCATCATTTTTCCATCTTTTTTCCGTCGAGACTCCTGGACCTCTCGAGGCTCGCTGCGAAGCAGCTGCGAGGGAGGCGAGGTGGATTCAGCAAACCAGCCTGGCACTGAAAGCGATCCAGCTGAGATTTGAGCGGCTTTGATCAGGCTGAAGGGCGAAATGCAACACTTCGGCGGAGCTTGAAGCAAGGCGGACTGGAACGAGGCAGTACCAGCTTCAAGCTTGAGCACATTGTCAGCTTTGGCGACTTGAGAGGTGGTGCGGCACGACTTTTTGTCAATGCGCTTCCCGCACTTGACATGCAAACCGTCGAGGTCTGCTGGAAAATATGATGTATGTGATCGTGTTGCCAGCACGCCTGTTGTCGCCAGGTTGCCCGAACAGCTCTCAACGCTCACATGCAGAAGATGAAATTGCAGAGCCAAGCTGCAAAGCCTTGACATAGCAAGTCGCTCAAGCACAGCACTGCCATGGTCACGCACAAGGACAAGGTGGACAAGGTTCAGCCCGGTCTGATGAACGCGATTTTCGAGATGGCAACCCTTCCGGAGCACGTGCTCTGCCGCGGCTTGCGGAATCTCAAAAGATGCTGTGCCGAGTTGTGCTTGTGAAGCTTGAGAACGGTTTGGAGCTCACTTTCCGCGCCAAAGAAGCTTGTACGGCTTTCTAGTAGGTCCAGTTATAAGTTATTAGCAGCAAATAGCAGCAACTTCTACATGCTTCTCCGCAGGGGATGACGCATTTGTCTTCAAGCCTTTTTTTATCAATCAAAAGTAGAGAATGGCATACAAGGAGCATCGACAAGTTGTGGTATGTTCGCAGTTCACATGCTGTCATGAAGCAAAATCAAGGTCTAGCTGTTCATTCTAGTGCCAAGTCAGCATGTCCTGGCCGCAACGGCGTGATGAAGGCCAGCCGTAGCGAGCCTTTCAATCGCATGAATGGTGTGACAAATCATCGTGAACATGGCAGGAGCCCGGTGCACCTCAACGCTTTGCGCACATGCTGCTCTGAGTTGCCGAAGATCCTCATGGCCCCAGCGGCAGAAGTTGCACAACCGACAATGCAGGCCCACAGATTGCATCATTCGTAACAAGCTTCAGATGTTTCGGGTGGAACAAGAGCCTTGATTACATGTGGGAAAACAAAAGGGGCGGGCAACCCCCAAATCTATGCCAGTTGTCTTAAATTTTTGCAGACGGACAACATAACCACCATGACTTTGGTGTTCTTCTGCACGGTCTCCCTTCCGCAAACAAGTCCAGGCAAAGTTGTGAAGTGACAGAAGCTACGGACCAGACCATGTCTGCCTAAACCATGTTTGCCGGTGTTTGCCTGAACTGGTCCAGGGTCAAGGGAATCCTAACGTTCGTTTTTATTTTGATGGTCTCATGAGACATCATACGTACCGGGCTTCCTGGCTTCGCGGGCTTTTGCTTTCTAGTTTCGGTTTTTGTTGGCTTCTTTTCCTGCTTCCCTTCCTCGCTTCTCCGGCTCCTTGGATTCTTGGTTTTGCTGGCTCCCCAGCTTTTTTCACGATCTTCCCATGTTCGTTCCTTTGTCTTGTACCGTCAGGACCATGGTAAGATCGTTGCGATTAGGGTTTTAGTTTTGCTTTCTTTGCTCCTAGATGTTAGTATGATATTTTGCAGTACTCCTGTTCCTATCATTGCTACTTCCTTGTTCTTTGTTCGAAGTATTTCAAGCACATGCAGGGACCTATTCGTTCTCGTATGCGTCCATGTTTGGCAAACCGGAGGCATGCACCCCTCCCACCCCCTGTAAAGCATAAAACAAAAGTTGAATGAAGCCCCAGGAACCTACATACATCTTCTCACGTTCTTTCGTTGCAAAGGGGGGAGAGGCATCAAGCAAGTCGATCAGGGATCAGCAACTGATATGGATGAACAATGGTGATCAAAACAACTCGAACATCGTTTCAGCAACCACAAGGCCCAGTATCTGGAGCTCTTCACATGCCGCAGATACTACTCTGAACACAGAAAGCAAACAAGAAAGCAATAATCAAACAGGAGCGCAGCAAAGCACATCTAGAAAGGAAGAAAGAAGAGAAACGCAACAAAGCAAAAGCGGAAAGACAGCAGTGACGAAGAAAGGACGAAACAAAGAAAGACAAACTGCAGATAAAGGAAGAAAGGACAGCAGAAAGCAACAAAGAACGAACATGTGAAAAGTAAAGGTCATCCTTGTTGTCATTGTTGCTCTTAAGCCTACTCGTCTTTTTCTGATGGGGAAAATTTCCCCGCTGCTACTCCCACTATAGAGATTACTGCGACGCTAACTGTATCATTGTTATTTCCTCATGTTGTTACAACCTTGGGGTGTTGCAATTGTCATTATGCGTATTCTTTTGGGCATGTTTATTGCCGTTGTTTCTACTGGATTCTACTGGCAGTCTTCTTATTCGCCCCGTCAGGTACTTCCATTCTTCCTGTTGTTATGACTAGGGTTCATGATTTTGATGTTCGTAGTATTTCGTAGTGGTACTATGAGCTTCATGTAGATGATTGTTCTTGTTGTTCTTGGCATTTTTGCCATACTTCATGTTGTTAAGTTACCACTACTGTGAGTATTGCTTTAGCCCTGAATATGATCACAGTTGGTGTTTTTTTGAAAGATTTGTCTCGTCCCTATAGTGTTCTCATTTTTGTTCCTGTTCCCTGTTCTACTAAGTTATTACCTTCCAGTGCCAGATCAAAAACGTAGGAAGAAGGTATATGTCCCTCGAATTGATTCAGGTTTTGCAAATTGGGGGCGCTGCGCTCGTCTCAAGTATTTTTAAACGCGCAGCCGCTAATAACTAGCAAATCTTATCTGAACTCTGCGCAAGACTGCATTTTCTCATTTTCGTCCGCGCGGACCGCCTCCCGCCAAGCCGCCAACCCCCCCCCCCCCACAGCCGCAACCCCGTCCGAAGCATAACGTATCATCACGACATGTTGGCTCCATAGTATCAAAAGTTTGGAGGTTTTCAAATCTTGGCGAGATCCTGGAACGTCATCCTTGCTAAAAGTCATTAAAATCGGTCTCTGGTGTAAAGTGTCTTCAAATTTGGGCCGCAGAATTGCTAGAAACCTGTAGTAGAACAACAAAAACACAGAACGCAATGCTGGGATGGATTCCCCATGCCTGGTCTAGCCTCCACAACAGCGGCCATGCAGTCATGCAGGTGCATTTCATCCTTTGTCTCTTTGCCAAGGCGCGGGCTTTTTCCGGCAGTTTACCATTTGCATGCTTGTATTGACATGTAGAATAGCTTGCCATCAGGTCAGCTAAGTTGTTGGAGTTAGATGCTTCCAACTGTCAGGCAAGAGGAGGCATCAGGACCCTGGCTGCTGCTTAGAAGCATCATCAGTGAGGCAGCAATCTCTGTTCATACTGGCACAGACATCCGAATGTTTGCTGGCACCCTGCAAGCTTCCAACAGTAACTATTAGTCACTTACTTAACGCACATTGTGGGCAAGAGGCAGCCAAGCAACTTAGCAAAGCACCAATCATGTAGATGGTGCATCTTGATGGCTTGCAAAGGCTGTGTTTCATGCATTTGCTCCAAGACGGCAGAAATTGCAGATGCAGACCTCGCTGCAGCAAGACCGAAAACAGCCCATCGTCACAATAAGTCCTCACTGCGCGCCTCTACAATGCGAGCAGCGAAACAACCGGATAACACCCTTGGTTAGAGGTTGCCTTTGCCGGTCCAAGTGCAGCAAAAATTGAAGAAGACCCGCTTGGCTAGGCAGAGCGGCTTAAATTGCTGGAGTCGGCAATGACACAGCGAAGGCCATCTCATCCTGTGAAATTTTCAGGCGTGAGCCATTACCAAGCATTGTATGTACAAGCGATGTTGAGGCAGGGGCTCCTCTTGCCAAATCCTGCAGGCGGGTCTGGGACACTGCCTTCTGGCCACTGCCCCTCAACTGCTGCAGAGGCCCGAGGCGTTTCTTTCGGCGACTAGACGCGACTGGGGGAGTGGATGCCTTGGTGCAGGAGCACTCGAGCTCACTTGGATTTTTGTCCTTGTCATGAGCTGCCATGGCAGCATATGGCAGCCCTGCAGGAGCTGACGCAGCGCTTGGAGAATGCGGTATGGGGCTTGAAGGGGAGGCAACCGACACCGTGTTCGAAATAATGCTGCCACGTGCTGCCCTGAAGCGCCAGATCCTTGGACCCAACATTGGGCCGCGTGTGTTCTTTCATTGAGCCGGGAGGCGGATGTCGCATGGATGTCATCTCATGTCATGTCATGTTCTCGGCACTGGGAAAGCTGCAGGCGTTACAGTACTGTAAAAGGCCCCGCAGGTGCTTCTGCTACGACATGACTCTTATGATCTGCCCCGTGTCAGGTTTTATCCATGAGCATCGTGACCGCTACATTGCTCAATCAGGCAGCCTGTGTGGGCAAAGATTGCAACCAGTTGCTGTATTGCTTGACTTTTCCAAAGCGGCAGGAGATGATGCACATCTGCGGGCAAACATTGTCGTGCAGATAGAGGAGCTCGAGCCCCGGCGCCCTCAGCCTCCTACGCTGAAATGAACTGGATGAGCTACAGCACCGGAAGGGTTCAATACTCCTAAGCTTTGGCCTTGGAAAGGGATCCAGGCTGGACAAAGGTCACGTCCAGTCCGTGGTGACGGAGAAATGGCGCTTGTGACATCCTAGCTTTTTTCCTATTCTCCAGAACAAGGGGGGCTTCTCTTCTGCAGCAGCTCTATGGGGTTGCGGGTGTTAGAGCTTGGGGGTGAAGGGTGTTGAGGCATTGTCATGGCTTCAGCGTTTGAAAAGAGTTCCTGCAATTATTGACGGTTGCCTTTGCAGTGACTGGCTGATAAAGTCTGCCGCATAAGAGGGCATGCATTCATCTAAAGCCTAAAGCAAGGTCCGGACGTCCTATCATTGCTGGGCAGCCTGCTGCTGATCTCTGTAATTGCCTGCTCGCCGATGAGTCCAAGCAATCCCTTTTGTATGAGGCAAGTTCCTGTCCAGAACAGAGACGCATGGGTCTTCTTCGCTTCTCGAGAACTGCATGCGACTGCGCGGCTGGCTAGGTTCATCCTGGGTGTAGGATTTCTGCACATTTCTGCAGCGTGGCAGGAAATGATTTCTGGAAATCGGCCAAGAATTGTTTATGGATTTGGCTGGCTGGGTCCTGAATTTCCGAGCATCTGTGAGCAACTGCTGCTTGCATTGCTTGCCTTATCCTCTGTGCAGGAGCGTGCCTTCCAGCTTCACGCTGCGGACATGAGATCATTGAGCGCCAAAAAGAGTGCGTTGGTCGCGTAGTCTGGAGAACTGTTGTGACTGACGCCCCGATGTCTTCCTGCAAGTCGAGGCTCGAGTTGGCCTGCGCATCAAGAGCGCCCCACTCACAGTCCTGATCTGCCATGGCAAGCACCGGGGTCAGTGGCCCAGTGTTATCTTGCTGTATGAGACTCTCGAAATCACCAAAAGCTTGAGGACGTTGCCATGATGCCCACAGGGCCAGCTTGCTTGCATTGGAATCAATCTCTTGGCTTTCAAGAATTTGATGTTGATGCAGCCAGGCTGAAGGGCAAATTGGCATCACTTGAGGACTTCATCTCGATGCAGAACGAGGTGTGGCACATTTTTCTTCATAAGCCATTGTGGTTTTCGTTGAATGGATGCAGGAGTTGGCGGCGCAAAGGCAAGAGATTGAAAGTCTCCGAAATGACAAGGTGAGACTTTTCGCGTTTGCAACATGATCAGCCTGGAGTGCAGCGGTTGCTCTGGTTCGCAGACTGGGATAGAAGAGCACTACCAGGCCCAGCTTCAGGACCGGACCAGTTGCGAAATCAAACAAGCAGCAAAGATTCTCTAAGCTGTGCTGCGAAGGAGCTGAAGAAGACCATGGTGGGTGACGTTCAGAGGCTGCAAGACGAGGTGCTGAACTGCAAATAACTGCAACGGTTGTAGTTTCAGGGGGATCTGTGCGCCTTCCGTGAGGTAAAAAGACACTTCGGTCAGCAGAAGGCTCTAGTTTCACAAGGCGGGGTCTTTTGGAGAGTATGAAGTGGAGGCAGAGAATGCCCGTCTGCAGCAGCAAGAACAGCGCTTAGTTTCTTCTTCCGTCTATCGCCTCCTCGTGCACACCATGCTGATGAGCGAGCTTTCCGCCGAGATCACAACCCTGAAGGGGGAGAAGACCTCGCTTCAACAGCAGATCCTAGGCGATGACATGTTCAGCTGTCAAAAGGAGAGGATGAGCCATGAAAAGCCTGCGCAGGTCTGCAGCGGCGCATACAAGAGATTGAGGAGCAGGAGCGCTGTCACCTTCATCAGTCGCCTCTTGGTTCCTGAAAAAGTTGGAAATAATCGAAGCATCCGCGACAGGTTGGCTGCGACTGAGCAATGTCCAGGGCAGAAACCTGCTCCTGGCTTGTGCTCCCTCGGCTTACGCCACAGTCTTGGCATTTGCCACTTAAGCGTCAAATGGGGTGTTTTGGCTCAAATTTGTCAGGTTTCCACCGCAGTCCAGGAGGCCAATCGATCTGCTTCGCTCACCTGAAGGTCTCCACAGGGCACCCTGGAATTTCTTGGATCGCCGTGGAAAGATGTTTCGAAGGTGACCGGGATCCTCGTGTGGCCAACAGCTCCGAGAGCTCAGCAGCGCATAAAGGAATCTTGCCAACAGCTCCGCTTATCTCCGCTCCTTGGAGCCGTCCTCCCGCGTGAGCACAGTCGCTGGATGTAAGCAGGGCTGCCTGGTTCAATGAAGCTGTTTCATGTTGACTCGAATCCTGGGACCTTTTCAATTGCATACGGGTTTTGGGAGGCAGCTTGTTGCACTCGTCCTTTTTCAAGATGAAGCTGCAAACGTGCCTGCCCTGAACATCATATTACGAATTACGAAGCGAGATGGCAGACACTTCAGGCAGTAAACAAGACTGTCACGAGGACATCAAGCCGCGACTCGCATCTCTGCTAGCCCAAGCTTCCTGCGTTACGTAGAGCCAGTGAGCAATGGCGACACTCAACATTGCCAAGATAGTGCCGACACCTCATTACATGCTGGAGCCTGCTTTTTGCTGTGAAATGTGTTTGGGTAAGGCTGGACAAGGACAGCTGGGAGAACATCCCTCCCATGGTGTTCAAGTCCTTCCAAGCTACCGCAGCCAACATGTCACAGTCTCAGCCCTTGTGCTGGAGACACTGGCAGCCGCTGCCAGCATATGATGGTTCTTCTGGAGGAACGGCATCAAGAAATGGGCAGATGTCTACGAAGGGTCCTTGAACTCAGAAGCCAACTTGTGCAGTGGTCGTTGCCACTTGAATTGCAGGCGAGCAAAGAGCCAGAGCGAGTTCATGAGCAAGAACGAGGCCAGCTTTTGGGGCTTTATCCTTCGCCAATGTTTGAAGTTCGCTGTGAGGAAAAGCTGGCTTCGCTGGAGCGCAGCCTGGGAGCTCTGTCTCTGACCTAGAATCTGCTGAAGAAACATTTTCTGTGACACTTCTTGCATCGGGATTTCAGGCAGGAACGTGTGGAAGCCATTGAGCAGGAAATGACCTCCGCCTCCGAACTCGCAAGGCTCAATGGCACGTCTCCTGTAACTGTAGCCTCTGTAGTCACGCCGATCTGCAGTGGGTACTGTAGCAGCCTTCTTGATGGCACTACGTCTGTTTGCCTTGCATCCAGCATGTAGCATGTTTCTCATCACAAGATCAGTCGATCAGAAAGTCTGAGAGATCTTGTATTCCCAAATGTATGTTCTGCGCACTCAGCGCACCATAATTCATTGTCATGATGCTCTTGTTGACGCATGAACCTTGTCGCCGACTGCCGATGTTGGTATTTTTACTGGATGCTGAACATAGCAGGTCATCGCGTTGAGCTGCTGATGCTGTTTAATAGAATGATGAAGTGCTCATACCACCTTCTGACCAAGAGCATCCAAATGTCAAGAGTCGCTGCTGCTGGCAAGCTGCACGGAAGGGAGCTTCACTGAGGCAAGTTTGGACACTTCAAGTCAGTGTTCATCCTACATCGTCGTCATACCAACAAGAGAATATAAGCATGAGTTGAACAAAATCCAGCACAGACTGCTTGGAAAAGTCTTCGTCACGGCCTACTCAATTGTGCACGGAGCCAAGGAACTAAAAGGGCCAAGGCACAAGGTCAGAACCGCCCAGCAGCCAGGATTTCAGGTCGCTGCAAGAATCAAAGTAAAGTGGCACACGATAAAATCCAAACTCGTGCACAGTTCGTTGTGTTTCTGTTTCGTCAATGCCGTGCACAGGCGTTCAGAGTTTTTAGGTGATTGGGCGCTTCTCTGACATGTTCTTCTCAATCTCATCCCTGCAGCATTCCTTTCCAGCGAGTCCTTCCGCGAAGCCCAGCTACCGTGCCACCACCGACGTGAATTACATGGGCAGGTTGAGTGCAGGTTGCTGTGTCCAGGAAGGCTCCAAGAAATAGTGTAACTATGTAGCTGTCAGTTTTCCATCCAATTCGTTGCCAATCTTCAATCCAGGAGCAAAAATGAGTGACCTATAGTGAAGTGAATGGAAGGCAGCAAGCCATGACGTGTGCTGGGGGTCTGCAGCGCCTTGAGCGATGTACTTCAGCAATGTTTCGGAACTTCAGCTGGGAGCTTGACTTGTATTTGTGGAACACTGCGTAGTGAAGCAATCTTGGTGAAGAGGTCAGACGTTCGGTGTGGAGGTGGATCTCACTGAGGAAGATGCAGGTTGGCATGTCAAGAAGCTGCAAGCACTCGCACTATCTACTTCCAACCAAGGTATGCAAAACCCAGAGGCGAGGTGCTACTGTGACTGATGCTTGAAGGGCCTCACATGATGAGTTGCCGCTGACATATGAATGGAATGCAGGATGACCTTCCGCCTGGCCGCAAACCCAGTGAAAGGTGTAGCAGCATGTCAACATGTGGATGTTACGCGCATCTGCCTGGGTGGCTGGGCCGCTGGGCTCGCAGCAGAAAGACGGGGCGGGAGCTTGTAACAAGCGCACGTGCAGACTGCGCAGGAGCTGGGAAGGGCACCCATAGTAAAACGTCGCAAATCAAGCGATCCTTGACTCGCAAAGACGTCGCTCTGCAAACACGTTCAGTGTTCAATATGAAAGCAAACCACCTTCTTACAAAGTCCTGGCTCACTTCAGAAGACACAAGGGGTTCGCCATCCTTGGGCCTCGGGCTGCCAAGCTCGGATGTGCATGATTCGTTTCATTGAAGACATGTTCGTGTTCGTCTAGTCGACGCGCCGTAGCGGACCTATAAGCAGCTGGTCATTTATTGAAGAAAGTGAGGAGGGCTCAGAGGTTGCCCAGAGATCCGAAGGCATCGTATGCTGATTGCACTATAGGCGGCAAGAACGTTGACACGCCAAAAACCGATTTTCACGGCCTTTTCAACATATTGGAAGCCTCAACTTCACGCGCAGGGTGTTCACTAAGGTTGAGTCGTGGGTCTTTTGAAAGGGCCTCCCAAGCTTTTGGAGGCGCATATTTAAAGGCCAGAAGTTGAAGTTGGCGAGTCTGGCCTTTTGGAAAACACGTGCCCTAACTTGTTAGAGAGGTGGGGGAGGTGCGGTGTGTAATCACCTTTTCTTGACGAGGGTGAGGGATGGTGAGGGTGGGCAAAGCTGAAGCCTGGTCTGCCTGTCCCAGATGCATCTGAGGCGAAGTGTAGGGGAGATTCAGAAGCAGCAGTGCAGCAATTCCAATTTGTCTGCAAGGAATCGCTGTCATGCAGGCCAGCGGAAAAGGCCGTCTACCCAGGATGCTGGTAGCACGGTAGCACTTCTTCCGGTCTCTGGCGGGATGTTAAACAAACTTTTTGCTTCAGCGAGCAACACCAGGGTGCCAGCAATCGAGGCATCATGATTCAGCCTTTTCAACGGAACGTCATAGAAACACCTGCCTCGCTTTCAGAGAGTTGCGGCCCTAAAACACTATCAAACAGGGAGGGGGTGGGGGTTTCATGGAAGGAATAAAAGGGCTGGTGTCCTGGTATCCCTTGGTCTCTAGGGGGAACGCTGTTTCGTCTCGCGAGAATCCAGGCTTGGAGAAGGAGCTCGGCACGCTGGAGATCGTCAATGGCTGAGCTCGGTGTCGCGTCTTGCTTCAGAAGTTGGGTGACCTGAAGCATTTGAGGCTTTTCAGAGATGGGTAGAGCGGCAAGCTGAAGATGGCCAAAGGTACGAAGCAGTTCATTCGGCCATTGAGGCGCAGCTTGTTGCGGGTGCGCGCAATTTTCTGCAATCCGAAGCCGTTGGTGCAGGATCTGCGACGCGTGTCGGACAGATCTAACGAGAGGATCCTCTCATGGCGTGAGCTTCTGAAGGATGGCGGGAGAAAGCGGTCCAGCACGTTCAAGCCTGCTCGCATCCTGCTCGCGCACTCGCAGGAAAGCTCCCATGCCATAGACTCGCTGGGCGGTGCCCTAGCTCAAACGCAGACAGCAGTGCGTGTTCCTCAGGGGTGTAGGCAATCAGAATGTGCGTTCTTGTACTTGATCTCGCATCGGCACGCTTAATATGCATAATATGCTAAACGCGCTGTAGCAACCACGATCGACCACGGTAGCGGAAAAGGGCATGGCTTTGAAGTGAAGGCAGGAACTGCATGCCACCCGCGTACAGCACCATGATGTGGAGTCCGCCGTGCGCCAGAAGGGCGAGGACCAAAAGTCCAGAAGCCTCATTGGCAGACGTTGTTGTGTACGGATTTCCAGGAGCTGGAGTGCCTTCATAGACTCACAGAGCAAAGCATGGACAAGCTCTGTCACCGAGTAGAGGCCCGGCCCAGATGACTTTGCAGAAAGCTTTGCAGGGCTGGCTAGTGTATGTCAGGAGCACGTGTCCGAAGTTCAGCGCCTTATTATAGAGATCAGCCGCCTCGAGCTCGGAGCGACTTGTTTTGGAAGACCTCAATCTGGACAGCTGAGGACAAACCGACGAGAGAATTGAAGACCACAGCAACCAGGCGGAAAATGGGTCTGCATGCAGGCCTTCAAGTTTTGTCTTGCTAGGTTGCAAAGATGGTCGAGGGGCATATGAACCCCCTCAATGCTTATCTGAATACTATGCATGTCAAGACTGATGCCAAGCGCTTGGTGGCTTTGTTAAGTTTGGGAGGGCTAGTAGCCAGATGTGCACTCTCAAGGTCATGAGAGTCGATATTGACAAGCTCAGGGACCAGGCAAAGCTGTTTCACTGCTTTGCAGGTGCCTAACCCGGGCGGAGCAAAACGCAAGACTTGCATCCCTACAGGCTCCGCGGTTGGTTTCCAAGATTGAGGAGATTCTCTCTAGACTGGCCGAAGTGGACAAGGACTGCGTAACATGGAGATGCTGCGTTGATCGTCGAACATCTTTTGGACGACGCGCCTTGCTACATGAGTTTTGACAAGCATGATGCGGCTGCCATTTGAAAGCCGCTTGCGAATGTTTGGCATGATGTTGTTTTGTGTGGTTGTTCGACGCTCATGTTTGGCGATGGTTTTTGGCTTGATCATGGCTTTGCGCAACGAGCCTTGCTTTGAGGTCGCTCTAAATTCTGCAAACATGCCAAGTGGAAGACCCTGTTGACCCTGAATATGAACATCAGGGAATGAGATTCTGACTCTGATCACGGCCAAGCTTGATAAGACAGCAGCCTCCCTGAGTACAGCGCAGGCACTGGGGCTGTACGGCCCATCAGAGAGCCCACATGCTATGACTGTTGTGAGAAAATAAACTCATTTGTTACTTCGTTTGCAATGTGACCATCCACTTCTTTGTGAGGAGCACAAGTTCAAAGGTTCAGAGCTGGATGCAGCTGTTGACGGATTGTCAAACCAGATGGCCCTGCTCTTACAAACATGCGGGCGTTGAACGTGGAAATTGAATTGAGAAGGAGCATAGCTAGGCGGCACACGCCACGCGTCATGACGAGCAGCATGCTGGTTTGAGCACGCTACTCAAGGCGCACACACCAGTTTTTAGATGTTTTGAGACGAGTCAAGCAGCGTCTTGGGCGCCAGGACATGTCCGACAGCCTGGATGCACGAATTGCAGACATACGGACCTGTGCCGAAAGCACTGCAGAGGCCCCATTGGCAATCTGCTCAGATGTTCACACGGCAATGTGCTCAAGCACAGCTCATGCAGTATAATAGCTGCAGCAGCCAGCCCAACCTGCTTTCGATCTCTTGTGTGGCTCCGTATTCTACATCGCTCTGTCTCAAAACTTCGGCTTGCAACAGAGCCTCCTGCCCACACCTAATTAGTATAGAGATCTCGACGGGTGTGGCTTGCATCTCACACCGAGCCACAGTCCCAATGTGACGTGAGACAAAGGTTATGTCGTTTCAACAATATACGTTACAGAACTTGACGTTGTAGCATATTGCAATCAAATGATTATCTCGAATACTTTCGAGGCGTGGCACTCCGGGGTATGTTTTTTGGGGCTCGATGGATAATGATGACAGGTTGAAATCTAATCAGAGCATCACCCAGCGCTGATGCCTCCAGTTCTCATCAGCTTCATTTATTTTCCCGTACAGCGCCATTCTCCGGTGATTGTACTGGTTCGTTTTGGTCGATCCTCCCTTTCACGTGGCGCTTGTCTACCTCCGTCCTTCCCGCCGAATCGTGTCATCGGAGTCTGAATCCTTTGCGGACCTGCTGGCCAGGAGTTCTCCACTTCCGAGCTCTTTTCAAGAGCGCCCCTGCAGCTCCCTTGCACTTGCCCCCACAAACGTTTATCAGCATTTGATTTGTGAATAGTCACATGACACATCCGCCTCCAATCGGGCCTTCAGAGCAGTGACAGACTCGAAGCCACCATGAACGCTGTCTTTGGGTATCCACTCTGGGCCTGCACTTTGTGGAATTACCATCCCTACGGCCCTAAATGGCTCTCATCAGGTCCATGCTCCGGATTGGGCGATGCAACCTAGCACAGAGGTGCTTTTCCAGGTAGTTCTGCAGCTGCCAACCCAAAATCGGCCTCGATCGCACGAAAGAAAGCCCGATCCTGATTTTGCCAGCTCAAGGAATCCTTGATCGCAGCTTAAGAAAGGAAGCCTACAAACTGCATGTCCAGAAAAAAAAGCTGTCCAATTCATGCCTATGATGCCCCTTGGTAGACTTGAGGCATAGACACATCCACCCCTGCTTGAAACACACCGTTCGGCGCAAAACGGCCGTGCTCGGAATTTCAGAATCTGCGTTCTACTCCTGTAGGTCAGCCAGCGTCAGTTCTACAATGTTGACGCACGGCTATGATGCAAGAAAGGCGTTGTTGGCTCGTCATGCTGGCACAGAACAGTCTCCGTCTCACTTGTTTGATGCTTTTGTGCAGCCTTGTTCTTTAAAATCCGATTGCATTCCAGCCGCGTGTGAAGAGACGGCGTGCGAAATCTGGCCTTCATGATGAGGTTCTTAGTGGTTTGGTTGCTCGTAGTGCTATTCGCCCGTGTTCTCGCATTGCTCGCCCACTTAGGAATTCCCTGCTTGCAGTTAAATGTCAATCATCACTTTATTCGTAGTGGTCTCGTGTGCGAAGTGGCGCAGCCCTTCGATCATCAAACAACAGTTCGGATGTTCCGTCTGCGCCCATCAGTCGGCCGATCCTCCTGCCGGTGTGGGGTGGAAGCCACAAAAATGTGGCAGAATGAATCGCGTTGAATGTTGTGCAGGTATGACAGTATGTCCCAGAACATGATGTGGGACAACCGTTTTGTGGCTGTGTGGGCAACGACCAGCTAAAACTTGCCCTGATATGAGAAGAGACCTCTCGCTTCTTTCTGGTGGTCCGAGCCCCGACCCTGCGAGGGTTTCCCTTCCTAGAAATATTGGGTTCAGTGTTCTTGCCAAGTGTCGAGCTGCTTTGCCAGTCTCTGGAGATGGTGAAGCGTGAGGATTTGAGTGGTCTTTGCCTCAGCCTAGCTCAGCCACTCTGGAATGGACAAGACAGGTAGGTTTTGCAAAAGCAGGTTTGGCAAGAGAACTTCTGACCCTTGATCAGAAGGCAGGCATCAGCTATTGAATACTGTAGTCCGCAGTGATGAAAAACATGTGTTTGGCAGGTTGCCAAATGGGTGCATGCTACCCCCTTGCCAGCAAAGATCAGTGAGGCCAGGCTGCAGAGAGGTGCCAAGTCTAGCTCTTTCCCTAGATTTTAAAAAAGCGTTTCAGCTTCGCAGGCTCGCCTCTACTCCCTGGAAGCTCGTCTTGCAGATGAGATGGATGCAAGGCCGGTGGCCTTCTCTCAAAAGTTCAGACGGAGACAATTGAACAAGAAAGCCCCCATTGCAGGCTTGCCCTCGAGAACAAGGCCACAACATTCTTTCCAATAGGTATTCAAAGGTGTTTAGATGCGCAAGTGCATTCTTTTTCTTGCTAAACCCTTTGCGGAGGTTCGGAGGCACCAGCTGACCCCGCGAAATACTACTGAAGACTCGGACCTGGTGCCACGCCATGCTTTGCTGAGCACACTTTTTTACACATTCAAGCGAACATCGTGTAGCTTCAAGACAGACTGTTTCAGAGCAATACAAGGCACTGAGCTTCAACCTTGCAAAGTTCAGGCATCCCAGCAACCATGCCTGTAATTAGTTATTACGGCTTTCAAAGTGCAGTGCCTGCACTGCAAGACTGTACCATTGCAAGACGCAACAAACTGTTCACACAGTTGGAATACGCTTTGAATTATGCCGAACGCAGATGGGAAGTGGACACTTCTGAAAAAACAAGGATTGAGGCACAAAACTGGAGACGACCTCTCGCTTGACTGCATGAACATGCCGCGGACCATGCTGTGACAAGTGCACAGCAGTGCGCAGCTGTCTTGAGGTACTGCCTCAACTATCACACGACTCAGTCAACCAAGGCAGGAATGTTAGTAAGCACTCGCTGCAGAAAATGTGGGCCGTCAAGGCTTTGCCAAAGGAGCAGCCTTTTCTGCTAAGTGACCGGCTTAAAGTTGTTGCTTCCTGTTCGATTGCTTGAACATGAGCAAACATTGACATGAGGCGTAATGGAGCTCGCTGACCGCAAAGCACGCTGCCGCCCCAGGATGTTCATCTTGTGCTGCTCATGCTTAGCTGTAGCTGGCGCCTTTCACCCAAGGCAACTATTCTTGAGCATGCTTAATCCGTTTCACGGTCAGGGTGCCATGAAAATGTGGCGCCCGACAGACATGTTGACCCAAACGAGATGAGCAACGAGCAGTTCCGATCTGTTTGCACCAGCCAATCCTGAGAACTGTGCACATTCGCATAAGTCGCAATCTGAGGATGAATGCTTGTAGAAGCTTACGCACGTGCAGCTACCTGGAAACTACGAGCTCAAACAAAAAAAACAAGCCTGTTTGGTCCATGGAGTTACTCTTGGTCTACGGGGTATATATTGAATACTCAACTGGACTCTCCTCTCCGTTTTCAACCTTCTCTCTTCTCCGCTCTCAACGGTCCATCCTTGAACAATCCATTCTCTGTAGTCCATTGTTTTCGGTCCATTCTCTGCCTTCAATCCATATTTTTCGAGTCCATTTTTTGCGGTCCATTTTCGGTCCAGTATCCGCTCCTCTCCGCCATCATACCCCAATCATGAAACGGGATCGAAATCATAAGGCAACCTAGTAATACGATGAAAGGTTGTTCAGGAATGCATGAGATGTACATCGCCTGGCACATGGTTGCATAGGATCCTCAGCGTATATCGCAGAACTGAATGGAATACCGTTCCGGCTTCCTCTGGAGGCATCAGCAACCTGAGAGTCATTGGAGAAATGACGGGCGTAGAATTCCCTGCAGCTAGTGCAGGGCATAGGCTACGTAAGACCCATAATTCGGCGGGAAGGACGGAGGTAGACAAACGCCATCCTCATCCTAGCCTCCGCTTCTTCCCATGTTCGATGAAACGTGAAGAAACGTGAAAAGGAGGATTGACCAAAACGACCGGGGAATCACGTTGCAAGGGAAGACAAACAAAGTCTAGCCAGAATGTGCGGGGGAACGGGGCCACAACATTCTTTCCTCAACAGATCGATTTCAGCACCGTCAAATGTGTTTTTTGGAGTTTATATGCGCAAGCGCGTTGTTTTTCGTGCTAAGCCCTTCCGCGAATGACCATTGAAGACTCAGATCTGGTGCCACGCCATGCTTTGCTGAGCATGAAAGCGGGCATCCTGTAGCTTCAAGACAGAATTGCTCTAGTAAGGGCTGACCTATAAAGAATAGATTATAATCAACAACTCAAGCTATGACCAAAGAGAAATTAAGTTACCAACGAAAGATCATTATCCCACTAGTTAAATGTGGACAGTCACAGGGATAACTGGAGTTTTCAGAAGTAATAGCGTGAGGCCTTTATTGACGGCTGCAGTTTTGAATATTGCTGGTTGGCGAGGGTCCACTAAAACCCTAAAAGCTAGATCTTAACCCAAACCCTGTACGGCGTTCTTGGGGTTGCTATAAGTACTCGTAATAGCGTGAAGCCTTTATTGACTGTTGCAATTCCGAACATAGCTGGTTGGCAAGGGTCCAAAGCACCCTAAACGCTAACTCTTAAGCCTAAACCCTAAACTGCATTCTTGGGGTTGCTTATTAGGGCTCAAGGTGCAAACGTAGCATTGCGAGGCCTGCTTTCATGGGCCCTGGGCTTGGCGACAACACATTTACCTCAGAATCGGGCCAAAATGTTGGGTTCGGGTACTTGGTGGGCTGATGTGGTTTGTTTTTCTTGGTGAACCAGCTGCGCCTAAAGCCCATTGAAGCTCATGACGGTCCTGCTCTTCCTGCCGTCTTCGAGGCTTTTACAAGCCAGACTTGTTTCCTAGATTTTATGGACGTCATTTCTTCGGAAAGAGAGGGCTGCAAATGCAACAGTGCAAGTACATAGCCTAAAACGCTGGTTGCAGTGGGTCCAAATGCTTATGCTGCTTCTCCACAATCACGCGAAAGCTGTTGTTTCTGAAGCTGCTCTGTTTCCACGAAACCTTGTAAATCGTGGGTTGCCATACACTTCGGACACGTTAAATGCCGAAAAAAACTGAGACCTGGCAACTGTAGCAGACGAAACGATATCTGCAATGCAGAAGTGCTGGCCCTGCCAGCGCTTTCAAGGTCTTCCTTTTAACCGCCTCAAACGGATGTGTCGTCAAATATGGGCGTCACGCGCACTATTACCACTGCCACTACCACTACCACCACTACCACTACTACTACTACTACTGCTGCTGCTGCTGCTACTACTGCTGCTGCTGCTACTACTACTACTACTACTACTACCACTACGACTACTACTACCTACTACTACTACTACTACTCCTCCTCCTCCTCCTCCTGCTGCTGCTGCTGCTGCTGCTGCTGCTAGTTGTTTATGACTGCTGCATTTGCTGCTACTATTGCTACTGCACTGCAAATGCTACTGCGACCCTGTGTCTCTCCATCATTTCTATAAACAGTGTGTCATGTGTGTCATTGTTGTAATTGCAAGTGCCCGTATTTTCCTTTTGATTGTGAAGATGGCCCTCTTTACTCTTTCTAGTAGTAGTAGTAGTAGTAGTAGTGGATAGTAGTAGCACTGTTTTTACTGCAACATTTTCATCACTGCTTCTATTCCAAGTCCTGGTGCCTCAGGACCTCGTCTGCATGTGAACAGCAAAAAGGATGCCAGGACCGAATTGTAGTAGGAGTCGTAGTAGCAGTCAAGGCCTAGGCCGAGGACGATGCCAGAACTGATGTTTCAGCACATTCGCGGTACAACAGCACACCTACGCCGTATCGATGCTTACCAGCTCTTCAAAGCCCCGACACTATGATTGGGACAGCATGGTGGAACCTGCCCCACTTTGCAACTTTGCAGTCAACTTCATGCCCAACCCGGGCAGCATTTATCTTTTAATCGGTCGCTGCATTGCAAGATAGTAATGCCGACCGGCATCGCTGTACTTTACCGATGGCCATCATTGTCCTTCAATGTACCGCTGTATACTTAGATACTATGGACTACTTTGGCAAGCGAGTAACTTTTGCCATGAGTTGTTTCACGCTTTCGTCAGCCATCACTTTTGAGGTACTTGGGCCTCGTTTTGTCGCACTACTTGTTGCATGCATCGGCACAACGACCTTGCAAAGTTCCGCGGCTTTCTTCGTGACGTTTTGAGTGTATCGTATTGTGTAAGTGTGACATCTAAAGTTTATCTAAAGTTTCATGAAAATTAGGCGTGCGAAGATATGAGCACGTCTCCTCCATGTCGATTGGTGGCTCATGACGTGATAATACAGCGCCATAGCCGCCCTGCGTCCGTGCCGGTCTGGGTTTCTCTTCGGTTGTTGGTTACGGAGGCTGGCCAGGGCTTGTACCTTCATGTCTGTATATGGGGGTTCACTCGGCCGAGGCAAGGGCTTTTCCCACGCGGTTTTTCCTTCAGCTGTACAGCCTGTAAATTCGGCCCACTACCTTTGCTTAGATGCAGATTTCCTAGATACCTTTCCCATAGACGCGAAACTGTGGGAGCGAGCCTTTCAGGGTACTTGAAGGATTGCTAGTGGGCTGGAGTTCTCAGCTACCTTAGGTAGTTGGTGCCCATTTTCAGCTACCAGCATTTTCGCTTCTTGTTCAATGTGTCGACGCCGCGCCCAACCCAAAGCAACTATTCTTGACAGTGTTTGCTTCGTTTCGCTTTCAGGGTGCCATGAAACTCTGGCGCCCAACAAACATATTGACCCAAATGAAGCGAGAAGGCCCGATCTGTTTGCACCAGCCAGCCGTGACTCTTGTACACATTCGCGCCAGTCGCAATCTGAGGATCAATGCCTGCAGAACTTACGTTGTGATGTGTACTTGCCATGCTCAAGCTATTGCCCGATGCGGAACTTGCAGGAACACATTGCAAACCTCCTTCGTGAAGCAATCGAGCATCACTTCAGCCATGCTCCAAGTCAACCCTACCACATGAAGTGTTTTAATGGAGGTAATTGTAGTGATCTTTTGCAGGGCACTTTCTGCTAGAAAGCCCTGGCCTTCAACAAGCATGCGGTGTGGACAGGCTTGCTTTGACTTTCAGCAGCGGAATCACCATAGCATTTGTTGCTCCACATGGGCTCCAGATGGACTGGAGGGTGTCATGCACCGACGAAAGGTCGGCAGCTGCGTTTTGGGTTGCGAACAGCAATTTGCAGGGCTTGGAATTTTGACTCAGAAACTTCTCGATCAAGATGATTGTCTTTGAGTGGCTCTGACCGGCTTCAGCACGAAGACTTCTGGTCAGAGAGAGTCTCAATCAACACTGTAGTTCGTAGTACCGTCGCTTGGTAAGGTACACTTGGTTAGCATCGAATATGCATGATCATCACCATTCGCAGCTATGAAGACTTCTTGGTTTGCGAGGCTCAGTAAGATTTTGCCTACTGCTATGCTTTCCGCCAATGTGGAAAATCATGGAAAATCATAATTGGACATCTTTAGAAGCATGTTTGCAGGAAGGTAAGGCAAAGCGGCTCAAGTGGACGTCTCAGAGACAATGACCGCATTTCTTTGCGTTCTATGCATCGCTTCAGAAAGTGCAGTAGGTCATGCCGTTGTCACAAGGCGCAGCCCCCTCGTTTGTGAAGACCTGTGGGGCTGGCAATGCAACGATGTGGCTGCATCGGCCGGGCCCTCTACCAGACCTAGCACAGTCAAGTGCCCTGTGTGACAACGTAAAGTTGTGAGGTGGACTGGCAGAAGCTTCAGTCGGCATTTGATGCCCTCACCTCCCCACCACTATGGGTGCCTCTCTCAGCACCTTGTACCGCCTTCCTAACGAGCTGGCAAGGGAAGACGCTGCACGTGTCTGAGCTTGGATGGCTGTTAGCTACCAGAGGCCAACAAGCTCTCGCTGCAGAAGGTTGTGAAGGCCCTGCCGCTAGAGTGCGTCAACGAGCATGCCTCCAAGCAACCGCTGTGGGCGGTGGTGAGCGGCAGGCACTGCGCGGGCACTTAGATATTGTCTATAGTGTATAGCTGCGCCTGGCGGTCTTCGAACGTTGTTTGGCTCGCCTTTGATCAGGCCAGATGCAACGAAGTGTCCCTTTCAATCTCCGCCATCCTTCTTGGCAGCTCTCTCACAAAAAGCAAGCAAAGGCTCCACGGGGATACCTTAAGGCTTGCTTTTTGGAAGTCAAAGGTGTCATCCTCCATAGCACTACAAACGTCGCCTACCAAAGGCAGGTCCCGCTGGTGACGATAATTACCTGTCATGCGAGAGGTGCTTGAATGCAAGGCCGCGGTTGGTACGCTACAGCACCTCTTGATGCTGGCGCCATGATCCTCATGGAGCGTCCGCTGGCACCTGGCCTTCAGCTTTGTGGAGCTTGGAAGCTCGCTGAGTTACACTCCCGAAAGCAAGGTGGCCGTGCTGGACGGAGAGTGGCGCGCGCTGCGCTTGGTTCCAGTCGCGGCATTGCAACCATGTACCAATCAGCCCGACTCATCACGCGCAAGAGATGCTCAGGATGCTTGCTGGGCGGACTGTGGAAGTGCTGACTCTACAGCATTAGGTAAGGCTTCCATGTGTGCTCGGTGGCTAGAGCAGTTGTAGCCACTTGCTTCCAAGCCTTGTCCATGCCGTGTGTAGGCATTGAGCTTGCGAAAAGCTACTCTGAGAGCTTGGCACGACTCTTGTCGCCCTTTCACCCGAAGGCCGAATACTGCAGCATTGCGTGACACGGAGTGCGCTGCACCATGATCAGGAGGGCGTGCTGTCACACTACCCAGAGTCGGACGAGGAGGCTGTTCAAATGGACTCCGCCTGCGTGACACTGTGGATATATTCAGCCACAGGATGATCCGGAGCTTAGAGACACCATGAGAGCCGCACTGGATGACGCCTGGAAGCAAGTGGACATCTCCGAGATGGCCAAAAAGCGTCTTCAGGACGTTGTTCGTCAGCTGCCCACCTGCGCACTGCGCACCATCTTAAAGGAAGGTGCCCTGGTAGATCCCCTTGCTTGGTAAGGCTTGAACTCGCTTGGCTTTTACACTCACTCGGAGCAACTGTGTGCAGCACCCAGCGAAGCAACTCATGCAACATGTCGCTCAATGAGATGCAAGTGGACAGAAAGCCAGAGGTCACCACGCCAATTTTTCGGCTCTCACGGGGAACGGCATTTTTGCACTCGCCAGCGGCTTTAACCACTCCTGCCAGCTCTGGACTCAGTGCAGCAGGGGACACGGGGCTTCTGTGTAGCGCAAGCGGGCGTCCTACATACTGTGCCCGAGAGATGTCCTCAGCTAAGCCGTGAGCAAACCAAACCTTCAAGCCGCTTCATGGAATCACCGCCACCCAGCAAAGCTTTCAGAGGAATAAGGAAGCTGACAGGAGGTTTGGACATGTTGGGACAGTGCAAGTGTGCATCTGGAACGAATTCTCTCACCGCCTGAGAAGGCTTATACCAGGCAGGTCTAGAAGCCAGCGGATTCTGGCTGTGCAAGTTGTTGGACGATGCCTTATCTAGAGACTCGCGTGAGCTATTGAGCTTTCAGGGCTAGGACTACGTTGTCACAGGGTTGGAGTTGGTTGAGCATAGTTCGTAGCCACAAGTAGTGTTGTAGGTAGCACGGTGTTTACGCACTCTCTGTCTCAGGATCGAGGCAACGGGTAAAGCTCGTGTTCAGGAGGTTAGATCCGCCGGCCGGTTGTCATTTCCGTGGCTTGACCTGCTCCAGACAGCAGGTCTTCCGGTTACCCTAGTCACTCGTCGTGTTTTATGCCCAGCCGCCAGGACATTTGAGGAGGAAAAGGTTTAGGAGGGGAGGAGGAGCAGGAAAGCCACTTGTGATTCGGGAACATCAGGGAGGAAAACTCGAAGGGACAGCAAAGGGAGCAAGTTCTAGCAAACTCAGGGATGGCAAGAAATTTGGTTCTTGGTCACCTGCCGAGCTGGGCTCTGGTTCACGAAGGCCGTCGGTGCAACGCTACTCGTTGGGAGACCTGACCGCCTTTGTCACGAACCAGCCAGTGGAAGCCGGGTCAGAGCGGGGCCGCACAAGCAGTCCGCACCAGCACGTTCCGTGTTTGTCTGGATCGAGGCTGTGCATCAGCTACATCGAGCCCCAGGCCCCAGCTCTGTGCATACCGCAACGCACGTGCGACACTCTTGATGACACTGCTATCAAGCTGAGGTCGGAGTTACTTTCCGCGCCGAAATCCTTGCGGAGCCAGTGTTAGCCTGAGCCAACTCCTGAGCCCTTCCCAAGTTTCCATCCTGGATTCCTACACCACCCCTCCAACGGACGAAGCCACGTGCGTCTTTGGGACATCTCATTCAGCGAATCCCCTCAAACCCTCCCTAGCTTCTCTGCAAGTCTCTCCTGGTAGCATTTTGCAGTACTTGGCTTTGAGGCACACAGCTTGTGGGAACTCTGCTGGAGTACTCTTAGTTACTTACCCGCGCAGCTTGGCTTGGACTCCTGCGTAGAGAAAGCAAAGCCTGCAAGCAGCCAACCATATCCAATCATATCCACTCATACTGTACCGATCTCAAACTCACGCACACTCGGTGCAGCATAAGTTGCGGCTGCATAGCTTTTGGTGTTAAGCCAAGAACGAAGAACGAGTCAGGGAAAAAGAGGCACGAGTCAGGAAAAAGAAAAGCGCGAGTCAGTAAAAAGAAAGGCACAAGTCAGGAGCAAGAAAAGGCACGAATCAGGAAAAAGAGCTCGAGTCAGGAAAAACACAAGGCATGGGTAAGGAGAAAGGCCGCGAGTCAGGAAAAACAAAAGGCTGCAGTCAGGAAAACATGCGCAAGTCACAAGAAGACCACGAGCCAGGACAAATAAACGGCATGAGTCAGCAAAAACTACGAACCAGGAGAAAGGGAGGCACAAACATATGTTAGAACATGTTAGAACCACATAGAACAAGCCCCTTTTGACCGGGTGACAGGTAGAAGGACATGACAGGGAGAACCAAGGTACACCCATGTTTTGAAGCCACCCTCCCTTCGACCTTGCGATCAGTAGAGGGACATGACAGTACAGACATACTAATATTGTGTTAAAACCAGCCCCTGTTCACCCTGCGATGAGTAGAAGGACATGACAGAGGGAAAGCCAAGGTGCAGACGACATATGTTAAAACCACCCACTACTGACCTTGCGATAAGGAGAAAATCGTGACACAGGTAAAGCCAGGTACAGGCATATGTTAAAAGCGATAAGTAAAAAGATATGAAAACCGGGTAAATACATGATATGTGAAAACCTCCCTCTTTTGACCTTGCGATAACTCGTAAGACATTATAAGGGGAAAGCCAGGTACAGACATACGTTAAACCCAGCCCTTTTTCAGCTTGTGATGCGTAGGAAGACATGACAGTTAAAAGGAAGAGGACCAGGTAAGCAAATATGTTCAAGCCACCCCCCTTCCTCTTGCGAAAGATGAAAAGGAAAATGCAGCTGAGCGAGGGAAGCAACCTATCTTAACCCGCCCCCCCCTCCCCTCCCCAAAAAAAAAACTTTGCGATAGGTAGACAGACATGAAGGAAAGCCAGGTACAGACATCTTATCACCTTGCGATAGGTAGAAAGAGATGACAAAGGGAAAGCCAGGTACAGCATAAGTTAGAACCATTTCTTTGCGAGAAGTAGAAGGGCATGACGGAGGGAAAGCCAGGTAGAGACATACGTTACAAGCACCCCGCTTTTTCCCGACTCACGCCTTCCCTTTTTCCCGACTCACGCCTCTTTTTCCTGACTCGCGCCTTCTCTTTTTCCCGACTTGCCTCAACCTTAAGCCAACCAGAATCCGAGCACTAGACTAAATTGGGGGGACGCCCCCCGCCAAAATAAGGAATGAGGGGCGCCAGATTGAAAGAATGATTTGTGTTCGTGCCACTCTAATGGAAAGTGGTCTTCAGACCCTGAATCTACAAAATGAAGACTAGACAGCAGCTGGCAGTGCTTTTGCTCTAGATATAAGTAAAAACTAGCTGCTCAATTCTACTATCAGGATTGGTTCCCGAACAAAATTCTTCAAATATGGTCCCTTTTCCTCAGACTAAAAGCCACCTAATTGTAGCTAGTGTTTGGACGATCCCCAAACAGTTGGTTAAATATGGTTCATTTAATTAATCTAGTGCTCGAATGATGGGGTCATGAGCTCCTTGACATGTTTGTCCACGGACCGTTCAAACCCGCGGATTGCTGCAGACATGCACAGCAGCCTCATTGCGCTGCAGCATGGTTGCTTTCATGAGGTCGCTGAACCGTGACTTTGTCTGTGCGTGCAGCCGATGTGAGACGCAGGGAGACGCGCCAGAATCTTAGCCTCCGAGCTGGGTATAGGCTCCATGAGGCTTTATGGCTCTCTGCTCTCTCCGCAGGTCGACAGACATGGGAGCTGCAAGAAGGAGCTAAACCCAAAACTCGGAAGATGAAGTTTGCGTGTGTGGCACTTCCAGGAATTATATGCGGGTCGATGCTCGCGTTCAAGCAAAGCTGGCCCTTCTGCCGCCCCAGGCTACTGGTAGCGGTGAATCCGCAAAAGCAGCTTTGCCTTTCCTGAAGGAGCGAGTCCAAGCAGTGGCAGCCGCGCTTGAAGGCCGCTTGGATGAGGAGGAGTCCGAGGAGGAGACGGATGTCATGACAAGATATACCAGGGACCAAGCTGTCGCAAGCTGCGTATCGTCCAAGCTGCCAGGAAGACCCTGTGGAAGACGACGGAGTAGAGATTGGTGGTGGCCTCACTAACGCGCCCGCCTCAGACGCAGATTTTCTTGCCTGTCCTTGCACTTCCGCATTGTAGCGGCTTTCGAGGAGAGAGGACCGCAGAAAGAAGCCACGGACAAAGTTCTGCTGCTTGGGAAGGACGCCCAAGAACTTCGCGTCGTCCAGGCATTTACGCAGATAGACGACAGCGCAAACTGATTTGGGGTAAGATTTGCCCAATGTTTGGCGTGAAAGGCCATGGCGTTGATGCAGCTGGGAAACTGGCAAGAAGCATTGCAGGCAGCTGGTTGTTGCGCATGTTCATTGTCAAATTTGCCTTTGTTATACTGTGCAGGACATGCCCTTAGCAGAATGCAGTTCTCAAAAGCCGTGCCTTCGCCAGCAGCAGCAGCAGCAGCAGCAGCAGCAGTGGTGGTTGGAGGTGGTAGCCGTAGTGGTAGCGGTAGCAGTAGTAGTCGTAGCAGTAGCAGAAGCAGTAGCGCTTGTGCAACACCATTCACTGTACTGTACTTGAAGCCGGAAGGTGTGGCGCCAAAATGCCGCCTTCAGTTGCCACCACTGCCCACCATTTGACGAAGCATTGGCAGTCTATGCCACCCAGGCTTCAGCTCTAGCCTGCCTCTGCAGCAATTCTGACAAATTGTAGTGAAGGCCGCGTTGTGCAAAGCATGCACCAATGGTCGCTTGGACGGAGAAGCTGCACAAGTTGATTATGCCTCTCCCCTACTCATGTAGAAAAGTGTAAGTACTATGTGGTGTGTGGTATGTCTACTAGACCAAAGCAGGTGCGCCTTGCAGTCGAAGCACATCGGAAAGCCTGGGCCCGAATGGTGTGAACATGTCAAGCCTCGTAAGGCTATTGTCTGAAGATGGCAGCGCAGGCGTTTGGCACCGACATGTTCAGCTGGAGATATTCAAAGGAGGTAGCCGCAAAGGTCTTTTCAACCGCGCGATCTTTAGCGGCCTTTGCATGGCACGATGAGACTTGGCCAGGTGGAGGAATCTCCGGCGAGTCCTGAGACGAAGGATGCATTTCGATGCCTTCTGCTGAGAATGTAATTCATGAGTGCCTGCAAGCTCAACGCTGGCATGCGTGCAAGTACTGAGGTGCTGTACGAAGACAGCCACTCATCAGCCGCTCTTTTGCTGAGGCGCCGTCAGGAGACAACAAGTTGTGATGGGATAGAGGGATTGTCCTGCGCAGTCGTGCATCAGCTTTCGGAAAGTTGAACTCGGTGAAGTTCCCGCATCATCGACGAAAACAACGTTCAACAGGGGAGAGGTATACCAGCAAGAGCTATCAGAGTTAAGATAGTATATCAACGATTACAGTCATCCTACTGCATCATACTGCATTTTGCTCATGTGTACCATTTGGAATAACCGGCAGAGATGGAGTCGCAAGATCAATTTGCGAATTGGACTGTTTACAGTATCTAGGCAAAGAGGGAAATGTGCTTCAAGGTACAGGAAGGAAAGCAGCAAGGAAGTCATGGCCGGGCATACTTGACACGGATCGCTAGAGGAAAAGTGCGTATTAGCACGGCTCTCACTGACTGTTTTGTGATGTTAGACCAGGCTTTGGTGGGATGGACCTTCGTCTCGTCGGAAGTTGCTAGGTCAACCCCCCTACAAAGCGACGACTCATGAGAAAAACATGGGGGTATCATCCCGCCACCCCTGTTGGTGGGTTTCCAGTCGTCACTCCTACGATTCTTCACTAGTCATGTCATCAGCTTGTTCGGGCAGAGTCTGCAAATCTTGGCATTCGATACGATTGCACCTTGATGCCCCGCCACTTTTTAACGCTCCACCACTCACTATCTGTGATTGAGGTCTCATGTTCAATGCCTTGCACATGAGGCTGTCCGAGACTGGCGCTTCAACGAAGCTGAAGCTCCCTGGCCTACGTACTGCTTGTGCACTTCGCATACCAAGCTGTCATGTCAAAAGACCTACCTACCTACCTACCTACCTACCTACCTACCTCTACACACACACACACACACACACCCGCGCGCGCGCGCGGCAGGGATTCAATGTAAAGATCACTGAGGCTAGCAGTTCTTTGGGGTATTTCCCTGTAGCATCCAATATCATCCTTGGAAAGCCAAGGTTCCACCTGCATTCCAGGACTTTGCACACTGACCAATGGACGCCTCGTCGATCATCCACCTGAACAAGAAAAGCAAACCAACTCACTTTCATCAGCCCGTCAAGTTGCTGGATCTTTGCGGCTGTTTGCAATTGCGCAGCGCACGCGCTTGACAAATTTTAGCTCTGGGGCCTCATAGCTCTCGCACGTTTGTATGCTTTCATCTTTGACCCTTGTCAATCTGTGCCCCCTCCTTAACATGTTGGGGGCCCTTACCTAAACCCCTAGACTTCTCACTATTCTGAGGGCTCTGCGTAGTGACGAAACGCATTCAAGAGGGCCGTGAGTCATTCCGCTCTATGGTGCAGACAAAACACACTGCACTGGCCTCTTCAATTAAGGAGTCCAAAATGAGACAACAGTAGCATTGACAAAGACACCCTCTAGTGCACCACATGACATTGCAATTTAGGAAGCTGATGTCTTGAGTTCTTCACATGGCCTGATTTGACCTGAGTTGCATACAGTAGTTCTCGAGATGCACATGAATAATTAGGACATACATCCTGATACCTCGATCACATGCTTTCGCCGACAGATAGCTGCAGCAGATTGCATGGTTCAAAGAAGCCGTCAAAGAATTCCGAGCTGCACATCCAATTGCTGTAGGATCCCACAGTTCGCTAAACCGTGACAGCAAGGGTTATTCTAGGTTATGGTAGGTATACAGTATACAGCACAGGTCAGGATGTGTCAGGTCTTTCAGAAGGGAAGAAGCACTTGCAGTCCGCACGCCAAAGGCTGACTGGAAAGCTGCCTGGCTAGACACAAAGAAGTCAATCCAGCAACAAGACCAAAGAGCCTTTTCTAAACCGTTGAGCAGCGCTGGGCAGCTTGCTTCCAGGGGGGGACACTAGCAAAGCTGCAGCAGACTTGGAGCGTGACCTCTTTGGCAGAGCATAGCCAGTAAAAGTAAAACCTATCTGAAAGACGTTGGCGCTCTTAAGTGGTGGTTCTGAGCTTTCCAAGCTAGGCATGTTGCCAAGCTCGACCCTCACCAATGTCCAGACTTCGCCTTGTCCAACTTACCAGAGGATCGCGAGCTCGGCTTTACGGGCTGCTCGACTGCCGCAAATCTACAGATTCTTCTGAATCGGTGCAGAGGGCTGTGTTGTGTGTGTGGATTTCCCTGGCCCAAATGGATCCAAAGCGCGCGTTGACTAAATCTTGAGAGACCTTTAGCGCGCAAGTACAGCGTGCGCTCCAACGCGCATTAGCTGCGCTTGCGGAGAAGTTGAAGGCTTTCTATCATGCACTCTACGCAAGATTAAGATCCCAAAGTCCTTAAAGTGCTTAGGGCTACCGCCGCATCTGCAACTGCTGCAACTTTAACTGCAAGCATCAATTCTCAGGGTGGACCTTCACCCAAACCAAGGTTTCAAAGCCTTCCAGCTCAACCTGCGCAGTCAGACGATTACCTGCAGCGGTGAGCAATCAGCAAGGAGCCTTCAGGTTCAGCCCTGTTGGCCGGGTATCCTACTCAACAGGTTCGAGCTCCAGCTGCCCCGCTCCGTTGGTCGAGGTGCGGCAGCGAACGCCAACAATTCTTTGCATCGGTGACAGCTTGACCTCCGGAATTCGAAACTCAAGGTGCTCCTACCCAGAAGAGCTACAAGCAATGTTAGACCTTGAGGGCATAGACATGAAAGTCTGGAACGGAGGAAACTGGGGTGATCGAAGCGATCAAGTTCTGCAACGCTTACCATCAACACTGCAGTCTGTTTTATCGAAGGGTGGCCGTCCGGTAGTGGTTTTGATTCTGGCCGGCACGAACGATTTGCTGCAACTCCCTCCAACTACCATGCAGCTAGCTAGATCGATTTCTGGCATTGTAGCAAGGGTGCAGGAGATCTGTGAGACAGCATCTCGGGCAGCTTTTCACCCGCATGTTGGTATTCTCTCCTTGCCGCCTCTTCTTTGCCGAGATGAAGACAGATTGAAATTGAACCAGTGCTTGCGCCTGCTGCCGGAGAGTGCAAGACCTATGCCGGGTGCAGGGCAACGATTCTTTGTCGATCTAGAGTCGGTAGATGCATACCTCTCTACAGATGGAGTTCACTACAGTCGGGAAGGCTACAGCGAGTTTGCCAAGCGAGTGCTCCAGTCAATTCTACCGATGCTGAAGGCTGATTCTGCTGCCAAGGCACGCCTAGCAACCTAGATCAACCTAGTACCGCAGCCAACGGCTCAGGGACGCAAATGAGGTCGGCCGAGTGCTCGCTAAATGCTTGGCTTAGCTGTTGTGTTACAGTGTTACAGGTAGCTGCTTCCAACAAGCTTGATCATGCCCATGGGTTTTGGCTCAGTGTGCGCCTTGCAAAATCTGCGTGGCATGAATCTGAAGTGTGACGGTCTGCAGAGACATGCATGGTTTTGCAGCCATGAGTTGTCAAGATGATCGCAACCAGTTGGTGTGCACCAAGCATCACAGAAAAAGTATGCTGATTTGTGGCCAGACTGCGCCGTAGAAGAGAGGTTTGAGGGCATCCTCTGAAGATCATGTCCAACTGGCTTGGAGCGGCTCATGAACAGGCCTTGCATTTACCAAGTCTTGTGTGCTGAAAGGTCGCCCTTGCGTCCCAAGGTAGCAAGCGCTTTGGCTGGCGCGCCCAGTTTACAGGATGTGGCTGCAAATTTGGGCATCAGCAACTTCTCACAGCCTCATCCTTATAGACCTTGAGCACTGAATTCTTTTGCGGTGTATCCTGTCCTACTGCGTCTGAGGTGGGCCACTGCAAAGGCTTTTGACTTGCATTCAACAGCGCGGGAGCAGGCCAGTGCTGCGCATGTTACAGTCTTTTCATGAGATCAGGGCATGTTGCCTCGGATCACATTTGTATAGGACTGCTCCAAGCCAGCCTTGACACTGTGATCCAATTGTGTTTCCAGTGTAGACATCCGGGTTGTATATCGTGTGGCTTTCAAATGCATCGGTGTTCGGCGCTCTATGTGTTGTCTCGTGACTTGGCTGTCAAGAGCTTGCGGCTCGCTTTTGAATCGCTTTAGAGAGTAACTTTTAAAATGCTTCTGGCTTTGCTTTCTACTACTAGCAGTTGCCTCGAAAAGCCTGGAGTCCATGAGCCGGGGATAGCCGGGGTAATCTCTCTGCGTTGTATTCATGCATGGGACCGCAACTTTTCAAGCCTGCGCCGAGCATGCACGAGCTTGAAGCAGAGAGGCCTAGTATCATAATGCATTAGAATTTGGACCCATTTGGTGGCAGTGCGTTTAGCTTGTCTGCTGTCGGTCTTGTCAGCAATTAAATGGGGCCAACTCTGTTTCAAGCAAGCAAATGCAGCAACCTTGCACGAGATTGCACGAGCAAGCAAGGGATATAGTGCAGAATCTGTCAGAAGCGCTTTTCAGACTCTTCAGACGTCAGCCAGGGTCTGCGAAAGTGCCTGAGGGACTGGCAGCAGAAGTTTCAAGAAGTTCCAACGAAAGAAGACCGGCAGGCCATCGAACTGGTCAAGGCCAAGATGAAGCTCGAGTTTGGCCCAGAGATCTTGGATATGCTGAATGCAATTTCCGAATGCACCCGAAAGATCTCAGAGGACAGTGGTGCGTGCATCAGTGACGCAGATTTGTGCAATTTGGGCTCAGCCGACTCTTCTTCAAGCAGCGGCTTGCAGAGTTGGCACACGGCGTATCAATGCTGCATGTCAATTTCTGCTTGGTGGACAGGAGCTGAAGCTTCAAAACGCCAAGTTTGGCATGACTTTGGCTCTTCCGTTAGTGCGCACCTCAACAAACCAGCGTGTTGCATACAACACTTGATGCACTCGCCTGAATTCCCTGCTAGCGAGTCTCCTAATCTGAACGAGGTGGCCATTCAACACAACGCCCTGGATCCGCCTGCATGCGAAGGCCTACAGCTAGAGGATCATTAGCCACAGCTATCAAGACATTGCCACAAGAAACAGGGCCGCTTCTGGACCTCACCACAGTGACGGATGCCTGCCATTGGGCAAAAGCCTCAGCTCAGCTTTGAATGCCTGACGCTATCTGACGCTCACAGTACTCTCACGCACGTCTTCATCAAGTCTTCCTCACAATTTCCAATCGTGTCATGCTGTGCGGGCGCAGTTTCGCATAAGGACAGCAAGCTTCATGCTGCAGCTCGCAGAATGTCAATTGTAGCACGGGCATGGTGAAACGCATCCTTAAGCAAGGGCAATGAAGCCATCCCTGTTCCGCCAGTGCGATGCATCTCTCCTCTGTGCGCCCATCGAGCAAGCACTCACCGAATTTGGTTTGCTTGACGGCGTGGCGGTAATATTGTGGAATACTATAGAGCGTCATCATTTAACTACCGCTTACCACGTCCAAATCGGAACAACAACACCAGTTTTGTGGGCAGAGTTGACAAAACTTATTTTGACGGCACATGGCAGAGTTGGGTCGTGGGATCCATCATGAGCGCAGCGAACACCATAGAAATGCTACAAGTCGAGTCGCTGTCTTTGAGCCTGCCTTGTCTGGCCTTTGAATGAGGTTGACTTTGCGCAAGGCGCCTATGGCACCTCGGACATTCGAGGCTACGACAAGGCGCGGCTGGGAAAAAGAAAAAGAAGTTGCACGTTTGCACACGGGCTACGTCCATACGCGTATTGGTATTTTATAAGGACTGAATAACAAAATGGAATGAGGAGCATCATTTCTTCCTCTTCGACATGAGGCGGCACGCAGGGAAATCCGATGAATCACCAGTGTGGCGCTAGGAAACCGCTAGCCGCTAGCGCAGCGCTAGAGATTTTTTAGAGCATCTCGATTGTACATGTCTTGAAGGAATTGATGAGCTTCCGGAAGTGTTGCTGTGCCGTGTATGACTAGAAAGAAATCGCAAAACAAGCTCCGCGGTAGAAGCTTTCAACAAACTTCACAATTCCAACAGGAATCTGCTGCGTAACAGCAGCCCGATTTTTATCTTCACATATGAGCAGTTAAAAAAACAGGCGGTTGAGTAAAGTTAATTAAATACGGAAAATATATCGGAAACCGGCCCACAACAATTTCCGAAAAGTGGTTCCCACTGTGCACGCGGAAATTCGCGGAAGCTTTCGCGGAAGCGCTTTGCCTGCGGAAGCTCTCTTCTGCATCCTCCGAATCCTGAGCAAAGGAAGATTAGGAATTTGAGGAGAAACTCAGCCGTGATGACAATAAGGAAGCCACCACAGAGATACCTTCCCGGGATCGTGTCCGTGGAAGTAATGACGTGACGGGGATTTCGCGGAAGCTTTGCGCAAGCTCCGCGGAAGCTACGGGATGGGTTTAGGAGTACTTGGCCACTCCTTCTTTAC
>CAJNIZ010024347.1:4278-31401 GCA_905231905.1 Symbiodinium pilosum | reverse complement strand
TCTTCCGCTCGGGCTTTGGACGGATAACGCTGAAGACTAGAAATCCTTTCGCGGAAGAGCCGCGGAAGCACCTTAGACGAAAATGTCCGCGGAAGAGCCCCGTGGAAGCACGGCGTCGGAAAACCTGCCAGTAGTCTTAGCGGAGGTTTCGCGGAAGGTCCGCTCAAGCTCGCGGGCGGAAGCTTTATTTCTTCAATTGAATTTCTACACCTATTTTTTCAACGGCTCATATGAGGCGGCATGCAGGGAAAGCCGAATTTTAGACCATTTCGGGAGCAAGCATTTCGGAAACAGCCCACATACATCCCCCTAGTAATATGCCCTGGGGGGGAGTTACTCTCCGCCCTGCTTATTCTTGGAGTCTTCCAGGTCTATTTTGGTGAGAATGAGGGCGGGTCATAGAGATGAGCCCCGTTTGTGTCCAGCAATAATAATTCATAGTGGTGATAGTGGTAATAATTATCGTGATATTAACAAGAATGACGATAAATAGTAGTAGTAACAGTAATAGTATAATAGTAATAGCAAAATAGTACTAGTGAAAGCAAGGCTAGCAAAATCAATAACGAAAAAGGATCATAGCTAGTAATTTTCATAGTAATAATGCTAGTAGTAATCATAGTAATAGTACTCTAGTAATCATGATCATGATAGGAATGTTATTAGTATTAGTAATAATAGCAATAATAGTAATAATCGTAATAATAATACTAGTAGTAATAATAATAGTAATAGGAGTAGCAGTAGCAGTGGAAGGGTGGCGCTGGTTGGCAAAGCCTGCTCGGCTTTGCGTGGCGCATGTGAGAGTGGTCCAACACCCCCCACTATCTCCCACTACCCTCTTAAGGGGGGAAAGGGTTGTAGTAGTGGGTTTAGGGTTTAGAGGTTTGGGGCTTAGGGTTGAGGGGTAGTGGGGGTAGTGTATCTGCACCTTACACTTGGCTATGCCTCCAGGCCAGCGTGATTGCTGCCATTGAACAAGGCGGCGACAAGTACGCATCCTAGAACACAGTCACAAATTCTGCCATACATCCTCTTGCAAGCGCCCAGACATGGAATTGAAGTGCGTGTCGCGCATTTGCCCGCGCAAGGTGCGGAGCTCAGCTGCAAACATTGTCTGCAAACTTGTGATCCTGAGAGAGCAGCCAGGTGTCCAAATGCCGGGTCACTTTGTTGCCATCGATAGGACTGATGCGAACCAGTCTGCATGGTGCGTCATTATTTGTGAAGACTATGCCAGTAACTATGCTGGCACGGAGTACACACAACTACTCATCATGCAAATATGCCTGCAGCTGCTCTGCACGTAGGATGCGCTTACATGCGCTTACCTTTTTCAATGATAGCTGCCAGTAGTTGTGTGTGAGTGTGTGTTCTTGTGGAGCGTCCAAAGGAACAAAGGTCGGTAGCCCCGACCGCGATGGGTGGCACTCTTCGCCCACAGCCAGCTATTGATGTTTCACGAAGCTTTCTACTTCGGATTTGCTTTGCTATGCTTTGCTGCGCGGATAGGGTACCAACATTTTTAGAATCAAACCTTGTATACAATGTCCACGTCCTGTGGAAGATGTGGAAGTGGCTCTGGAGAAGTTGAGCAGCAACACGCTATGGGTGTGCGTTCTTTCAGGCATATGTAGCACATGGTCCAGAGGGATTTCTACGTGTGCGTTGCGCATTGTGTCTGCCAGGCTTAGTCATGCTACTAGCAGGATTGTCTGCAGGACAAAGCAAGCCGTCGTCTTGGGGATCCGTGGCACAACCACCTTATCTGATGCCTTGACTGACGCAGTCGGTGAAGCAACAAAGGCAAGCACGTCCATGCCTTCACAAGCATTTTTGTTGCAATTTGGGTATTCTGAGAGGTTCCGGAATGCCCTGGACTGCATGCCCACAAGGCGATGCTTGCCCCGGCCTCTGGTGAATGGATTGCGCAACCATTTCTTGACGTGATGATCGCTGTTCACTACGTACTGGTACCAGGCCAGTGCGCGAGCCGTTCTCGAGCGCACGCGGCCCGCTCTGAACGAAGCCCTCAGAGAAAATCCAGGTGCAGTGTCTCTCTGTCCCAGTAGAAAGGTAGCAAAGGATGGCTGCTATGCTCCGCTCTACAGGCTACAGCTTGGTCGTCACTGGGCACAGTCTGGGAGCTGGCACAGCCATCCTTTGCACAGTCCTCCTCAGCGCTGGCCTCCCAGTCTCTCAGAGTGCCTTCAGGCGCATACGGCATGTACAACCACCCAGGTTGCACAGCTTGATTCTCGACCCCGCCTGACATGTTTTGCTTTCGCGCCACCGCCGGTGGTTGGACCTTTGAGCACCCGAAGCTTGAGTGCTGCTTGGCATTGTATGGGGCTATTGCCGCTCAGCATTTTGCACTGTTCGCTCTGGTGCGAAACCATTGCAGCGAGACCGACTCTGCAAAACCAAGCTTGAGCTGAGCTATGTTGAGCTCAACTGGCGAAAATTCCCTGGCATAATCTGATGCAACGGGAGGGAAGTTCAGAAAAAAGATCAGATTGACACCTGCTAGCTGTCCAAGTCCATGGCTATGGACTCTCAGATTTTTTTGAGCACGAGCAAACTCAAGTGCAAGAGAAGCAATTTCACCTGTACTTTACTAGCTTCCATACTATTGCCGTATCTATCGAACACAGCTGCCTAATGACAGAGCCTTTTTGCCATGGGCCCTGTGAGGATTGAAGGCAAAAGTTCAAGGGCTCACTTTGACTTTTCACAAAAAAGTCAACGCAAAACGTATCACCGTGCCTCCATAGTTGCACGCGTGTGCTCCTTGCAAAGCTCGGAGCCGGCCTGGCCTGCAATCCCAACATGTGTTCAATGTCCAAAAGCCCAAACTCTGATGAAACCTTAAACCCCTAGCCAGCAATCCTCAAAGCTGCTCTGAGTGTTGTACCATGCTCCCCCGAACCCCAAAAGGCGCATAAAGCGCCCGATGATTCATTCCGGTGACTATATAATTTGGGAATATACAGATATATATATATATAGGTGCTTTTTGTTTATTCTTTTTGTTTCTTTTTTTGGTCCTCCGGTCCCTTGGTTCTCTGCCCCGGCGGTCCTCTGTCCCCGGAGTCCTGACTAGACCCCAACCCTAAAAGCCCTAAACCCTAATTAGTCTTGAAAGCCCGAGCCCTAACCCTAAAATCCCTACGTAAATCCAAAATAACCTAAAGAATTTATTAGTATTAGTATTACTACATATTACTACTATTTTTCTAAAAAAAACACTAGTGTTGGTAATAATGCAACCATCACTATTACTATTACTCATACTCTTACGATTATTCGCATTATTATAGTTTCTATTGGTACTGTTCTTATCATTGTTGTTATTACTATGACTATGATTCTATTCTTATTATCAATATTTTTTGTTATTACTGGAATTGTTAATATTACTATTCGGACTTCTGTTTTACCTTGCTGTCTCTATTGCTAGTCCTGCTACTGTTTTTATTGCGATTCTTGTTTTTTCCTGTTCCCATTACTCTTGATATTTTCTAGTACTACTACTCAAGCTCTCGTGTGGAGCGTCTTCACATTCCGCCGCGAAATTGTGCTCTCGGTTGGAGCGTCCTCAAACTTGTGCTCAAAATCAAACAAGCTCCAGCGTGGAGCATCCGCACATTTTGCCTGGAAATCCAGCTCTCGCGTGGAGCGTCCTGCTATTCCCGGGCCCCCAAACGTTAAGACCACGTTCCCCCCAAAAGAAAACAATCACATACAGTTGATTGATTCCGGGCCTTTCCAACATTGTAAAACACCCGCACATTAAGTGCAACAACCGTGAACGCTGAGCCGTGTACCCCTAACCTTAGATTAGATCAAAACCCTAACCCGCCTGAAACACAAAAACCTACAGTAGCCCCAAAAGCCCTAATCCATCACCCCTCATCATTAAGGGGCTGCGTCCTGGTGCGCCAGCAAGCACTTTGATGGCTTGCCAGCTGGAAGAGTTTAATGAAATTGGAACGTTTGCTCAATTTGCTTAGACGGTCTGGCTTTGGAAAGCACTTCATTTTGGTCTTTGGATCGGTTGCTGTTTAGCCTCTTGGAGCCAGCTTTGTGTGGCCTTTCAAACCTAGTTTTTGGCACCAGTGCCACCTGCTGCCGTGTGCGCAGATTTACGGGCATTGGATGCTCTCGGGAACGTGCCCGCAGACGGGGACAGAAAAGTAAGTTTCTTGGCTGGTATCCAAGGCAGCATTGAAAATGAGTGGAGACCACGCTGCCATGTTCCACCAGTGCCGACCATTGCTATGTTCTGGCCAAGTAATGACCTACCCCTTGTATCCTCCTTCAGGAAACAAACCTCGTCACCCTAAACCGTCCCTGCAATGAGGTTTGGACATCATCTCTGCGTGCAAGACCCACCCAAAAAACGCACGTTTCTTCAAGACACCAGTCGTTTCAAAAGATTGCCTTCAAGTTCCTTTGGTATTTTGTAGTTACCTACTTCTTGTCACCGCGCATGACTAGTTGACTGATGTAGAACCTTAAATCACGGTCAGTACTAGTGTATTTTGGCCTGTTGGTACTGTGAAGACGCTTGCGCCACAAATCATAGCACTTGGCACACCCATCCATCTTTCATGGTGCCTGGCCAAGATAACCATGCTCATCTTAGCAGAGCATATGGCTCCCCGGAGCGTCCATGTTGGCCAAAGTTCGTGTTATCAGAGCATACGTTCCCCCCATGCATCCACCGTGGCCGAGATAATAGCATGCATGTTAGCGGAGCATCTTTTGGGATGGTTTACTCTTTTGTTTTGCACTTGTCGCATGCTTTTTGAGGAAAACTTGGTGGGTAGTGACGATGTTGCTAGTCAGCCATTTTTCCTGTGGCCATGAGTTCAGGCACTCCACCATGTCTTCTTTTCTCTGTGTAGCAGATAGAGCGACCTCCGACTCGTTTTTGTGTTTTTTGCATTTCACCAATGTCCTTTTGCACTCTTGGCTCTGCAGCTTGCTTTTGCGATGCTTCAGCCTGCCCTCAGGCTAATAGCTAATCCGGCCGGCTTATAGATCCACTTACTAAGACCTATGTCTGATGTCGATTTGGTGAGCGCGAGACACCCATCTTGGTACGGTCGTTTGCTCTCCTGGCGTTCTTGAATGCATTTGTCATTAGTCGCAGCTGCTACAGGGAAAGCGAGTGCAGCAGCATGAGAGCATCTTAGCAACGACAATGCCAATTGCGAAAGTGAGGCTTTGGAAATTCATTCCTTCATCAATCGCGCGGACGTTGCGGAATTCTTACACGCTCCTCTCTACCAGAGGATAGGCTACTGCCGAAGCTTTGTGCAAGGTGCCACGAGCGAGCCTTGCCAATGTCTTCCATCTTGGTGGTTTGCTCGTGTGGTCACTGATTGATGCGCTCCTTACAGATGGAATCTGTCATGTTTGGCTGAGGTCAAGAATGTATGGCAGTAGATGGTCTGGAGATGGATTTCCTTCACCGCTTCATTTTGATGCGGAGGGATCCCCATCCTGAGAATGAAAGCGAGAAGCAGGCAATAGCAGCTGATCCGCGCAAGTCTACCGAGCAGCTGCAACGTAGGCCTTGCAAAAAATCACGGACACCATCAAGGAATGCCGCAATCAAAGGAAGCAAAGAGACCACGAGCTGGAGCCCCAAAAGCTATCAAAAACCTGCTTGTGCCTTGGCTGCGCTCTTCTCTTCCAGCAGGTCCTTTCCACCACTCTTTGTCCCTGGGCAGGCACGGGCAGACCAGCCAAAGCTGATTGTACTGCTTTGCAGAGCTGAAGGTGTATTGGATTGAGTGGTTGGGTCATGCTGGCAGCGTGCAGGACACGTTGTGGTTGTAGTCGGCTTGTGCGCGACATGTGCACTTGCCAGCCAGGACTCACCACAAGACACCTTGGATAGATCACCCAGGAGTTCATTGGGTCGTACTTGGTCTGAGGAATGCAGGTTAGAGTTACAGTTGACTTTTTAGGAACATTGTATCAAGCATCTTGCGCAAGCCCTCAAAGTTGAGATATGGACACTGTGGAAACTCATCTATGCTGAAACCCCGTTCCCCGTTCGACAATTGCAGCGAAAGATGGCAAGAGTCATGCTTTTACGGTTGTTGTAGGTGTTCTGGTTAGCAGCAGATGCCATCAGCTTTCCCTTGCAAAATTACCAGCACTGTGTACACCGTGTACGCTGCATTTGCCATCATGTCGCGATGTTTCCAGATATCGAGGGCTTCCTGTGCACAGCCTGTGCACCGGTGCCATGCTTCTCAAACCTCCGTCTCCGAAGAAAAAAGTATGGATTGCGAGGAGATGCTAGCAGTGTTTTTTCAGGATGCAAAAATTGTACCAAGGTCAGGCTCTGTGAGAAGCGATCATGTTTTAGTCAGGACTTGTGCTCGCGGCTAAGCTCAGAGAACAGTGTTGGTGAATGTTGGTATACACGTGTCAGGCAGTTTGCAAAAAATGACAAGTGGGGGCTTGCAACATCTTACGCGATCAAGAGCTGCAGGCCCGAATAGGCGGCCCGTGTCGCAGAATTACTGAGTATGCAAAGTAGGAATCAGTTATTACCTTGAGATGAGTGTGCACAGGGTTCCTGAGGAACTTTGGTCAGTTTATTCATTGGGTGCGCAATTTGGAAAATATTAAGTTGGAACATGTTACAGCCATGGGTCGTGCGCATGTTGAGATTTGCCAGCTGGGTAGCTCATGCTTTCAGATATGAAGCCGGAGTTTCAAGCACCAAATATCTTCCGCGCCAATAGCCTGGCATACTAAGTCCTCGTCAGAAATGAGCCACCTGCCCACAGGTCGTTTGTTGCGTTGGGAAACTTATTGGAGTATATATATGTATAGATGAACTGCCAAGAGCAAGATGCCTAAAAGTAACAGCTATGACGTCTCAATACCTTGTTACACCAGTTCCAAGTGGCCAGCAATGGCAAGCATTTGCCATGGCAACTTGTTGAGGTTGTTGGAACGTTCCTGACACTCTGGAAATCATGGCCCTCCGCGGCCTGTGACATAGATACTATATTATTATATTATATACAACCCTCAGAAGATGAAAACCTGAACTTGGCATGGCTTTGACACGGCCTCTTGAAGGTAATTACTGGCTGTCATCAACGTCTCAATAGGGAAATATTGCACACATCACTGTACTAGTGACCATGAAAGCATCCAAAGTAGTCCCCAATCAAGCGAACTCCTGGAAATCCTGCAAGGCTTTTCCGCAGTGCTATTTTTCCAACTCTTTTTCCAGGAAAATCAAAAATTCATCCGGCGGCGTCAAAATCCCAATGAAGGAGTTTTATAAGACGGTTCTCATATTGATGGTGGATGTTGCAAAAAGTGGTGCGCGCATCAGTGCGCGTCAGCATTTTGCAGGTAATTTTGCGCGATAGCTCGTGATCACCTTAGTAAGAAGCCTCTGCGCGAAGCTGGCGAGGCGCGTGAGTCAGTAAAATGTCTGCGCGCATCAATAAAACCTGCGGTGTTCACTCATATTCCATTCGTGATAGCTCGCGTCAGTGCAAAACAACAGCAAGAGCGCGCGATGTGCTGGTGCTGGGACCGCGTCAGTAGAACGTATGATTCCGCGACATTGATTGATACGAGAAAAGAGGGTTCAAAGGGTTTAGGCCACGGCTCATATGGGGAGGACATAGCTGTAGTACGCATAATACGTTGTCCGCGAGTAGCTCAGAAATAGAGAATTGGAGGGTATTTCATACACTATACATCACATGAGCTACACAGAGGGTGAGATTATCTCAATGTTCTAGCACATGATCTTCAGGTAGATGTGTAAGTTACACATGATACGAAAGTTATGCTGCGTCAGGCGGGCGCCACTTGAGATGCTGCTTACTGGGTCGTACGGTGCAATACACTTGATCATACATGACGGCGAACTTCCCACTAAGCAAACCATGTATGGATGCAAAAGAGTTAGTACAAATGAAGCCAGCAGCGAGCACAATTTTCCGTAAAAAGCCCAGCACGACCCATATTATGAGCCTGGAGAAAGTATGGAGTATGCAAACTCCGAACTCTGCATTCAGATTCCTTTAATCCTCTATCCGGAGCTTCGAGTTTGCAAACTCCAAACTGTGGATTTGAAGATTTGGAGAAAAGTTTTATGTCAATCTTGAATCCGAGTTTGGAGCTTGCATTCTCCAAACTTTGGATTGAAAGTTTAAGATTCCTGGAACGTTTTCATATGCTTTATATGAGCGACCGCCCTTATGGCCTATGGCCTCGTTATAACATCCCGACATGAATAAGACTCTAGTGAATTAAGCGGTAGCCCCCAGACGCCCCCCCCTCAAAAAAAAGAGATAGATACATCCAAGTGAGCGACCTACAAGAATTTTATCCAACAGCACACAGGTGGGGCATCCAGGCGAGGGATCTTGCAAAACACTATAAGACACCACTAGGTATTAATACCGCAGTGTGTTGAAAACCCTGTGCACCGATAGCAGGCCCAAAGGGAGATGCCCTTGATTTGTTACTTAGCTGCTTAAAGGGAAGTTACGCAGCTGCGCACATGAATATTTAATCCGAAATTCTGAGCTTGGAACATTTGGAGAGGTTGTAAACTCCAAACCGCTGGGACTAAGGCTTGAAGATTCAGAAAACTTTTCCAGGAATCTTTACTTTAATCCTCAATCTTCAATCCAGAGTCTGGAGTTTACGAACTCCAAGCTCAAAACCAATACTAATGTAGTCTGCTGTATCTATATTCCTCATGTAGCAGAGATATATACATATATCTATATGTACATCTGTATGAATATAGGTGGGTTTTGGTGAGTCAGACTAAGGATATATTGTTTTCGAGCGGTACCATATACAGGTACACTGGCACGTGATCAGGATACACCTTGCCACTGCCACGGAGTTCCAGCGCCCTGGTCATGTTTTTCCTGAGAAGGGCTTTCGTTGTACGTGGGAATTGGACTTGTCTAGGTCTCTGCTCCTTCGTGGTGGGACGAATGCCTTGAAAGATCATCTGCCTAGACCTTAGACACGTGCAAACACTGGGAACATTCCAAATACTCGCAGTAGCAACGTTTTCCATGGAACTGCTTCCTTGGCAATGCCATTACCGGGAGCCATGTCGTCATCTAGTAGCTAGCGCACCTCACGCCCTGCGCAGCAAGTGCCTGGTGTGCTTGACCAGCTTGAAGTGAGGTGCGGAAACTACAAGGAGGGCCTGGAGAAGTACAAAGTGCATCTTCAGGCCAGGCTCATGCTCAGACACGTGCACTACAAGCCACATCTGACCTCAGCTTAGAAACCTGCAGGCAAACAGTGGTTGCGTGTGCGTCGTTAGCTGATGCACATCGCACCTTGCTGCTCCCCTATTGCCGGTGCAAAGTCACCTCGCACCAACGCTGAAAGTTCGAAAAAAGCCATGCGAAGCCAACTTGCACCTTTTGCTACATGGCAAGCTTGCAGGTGAAAGTGGCCTTTGCGCGATTGTTAGCAGCGCTGTCCGTACTGCGCATACCGCAGCGCGTGCTCGCATAATCCTGGGCCAGTCAAAACCTTGCAAACAAAAAGAAATTGCTGTAGAGTGGTTGTACATGTCTAGAATGTGGTATTGAAACAGGTGTTTGATTGCTAACCTTGAGTTGCACGATGCTAGAGATGGACAGACTCAGACTCTGAACATGCCTGTAGGATCCAACTGGTTTTCAAATCCTCCCGCACATGTCTCCTGGATCTAGGCAGCTCAGTGGTCTCATCTATTCGCTGTAAACACTACTGAGAGCCTGCAGGCCCACAGATGGATCGAAATCGGTGCAGGTTACGAAGCTGAGCAACCAGTATGCAGCCCAAGCATGGTGAAACCTTCTGCGTTTAAGCTATTCATTTGTGCAAGATTGTGCAGTTGCCTGCTGCCAGTAGGCTGGCTTTTAAAAAGTTCAGATTTTTCGATTGGCAACGGCTTACCATTCTTGAAAAGAAATTGCCATTTTGCCGGGTCTGGCTCTGAATCCTGTGGTCTCTCAGGATATCCCGACATTTCAAGCAATGCGGCCTGCGAAAGGCGCGGCTTTCTGCCGGGCATCAGCGCAAGGCTCATGAACTCTTTGGACAGGCAGAGTTCAAGAGGCAGAAGTCCCTCCTCATAGAAAAGGAGCTGCAGGCTCCCTTCCACAAGAAACCTGTCCAGACTTACCATGGGATCTAGTTACTCTAACATATTCGCTTATGGGTGGCTTGACTTATTTGAATCTTACTTGCGCTATTTCCGACCTAAACTTGCAAAACTTGCGTGGCCATGGTACAAGCAGCATTTTGCTCGGTGGCTGCATGTCTTCCGTCAGCCATGCACTGTCTTCTTACGAACATCATCATGCCTGGTTGTTGCGTCAGACCTCCCTACACCCAGCGAATGGTCATGGTGCAAATACCATCACGTTGGGTGCTGGCATCACACCTCAATGCTCCCTCTGCAGCTGCAGCATTCAGTCCCATCGCGCGGTGATCCGGTCGTTGCATTAGACCTCCCTCCCTCCTCCTCCTCCTCCTCCTCCTCCTCCTGCTCCTGCAGTGTTCGCATGTGTTCGCTACCCTTGTATGGTTGTGTACAAGTAGCATCATCAGGGTGGCGACAGTAAGCCTACCTGCATGTTTGTTCCCTTGCATGGTAATGGTGCGAAGAACATCACGTCTGTTGTTGCATCAGATCTCCCTTTGCTCCTTTAGGTGTTTACCCTTGCACGGTCATGGTGCGAACATGTGCGAACATGTGCGAATAATATCGCGCTTGGTGGTCTCATTGCGTTTCCTTCCTCTTTCGGTTCTGAAGTGCAGAAGACTTGGCTAGCTTTTGTTGGCAGCAGCTTGCACCTGAAGATCGCTCAAGTCTGGAGGCGCACTTCAAGGCAAAACACGAGAGTGAGCGTGCAGAGGCGGTAGACTAGTCCATCTTCAGCGACACACAACTCCGCCTCTTGCGTGCTGGCATGTCAGGGAGGCTACGCAGAGCGGCCTGCCCAGACCTTGGGAGACTGCATTTTTTGTGATTCGAAGAATCTGGCCTGCTACGGGGAAGTGCTAGGCCTGTCAAGCAATTTGTTCAAGGGACCTCGGATTCTATGGAACTCGGAGAAGACAAGGCCACAAGTCCGGCCCCAAGCCCTACGGGCAGAGCCAGGAGTCAGCTGCAAGCTTGGAGCCGAACCGGTCTTGCCGGGACGGGCTTGGTAAGACGGATCAAGTCATTGAAAAAACGCTGAGGTCATCTTCTGCGCCTTTTCTAGCATCAAGCCCGAATCGGAAGTTGTCGCTGCTTGCCTGCTCGGCCTTCAGCTTCAAAAAGGCCCCGCCTGCTTCGCCTGGAAAAGTGTCCACACGTCTGGCGCCAAGTTACGCCGCACATGCTGCTGGAGTCAAAGCATCAACGTGCTAGATGTCAAGTGAGTGCATGGCAGGGTTTGCAGCATCGTATCCAGCCTGGATGCATCCCTGTGTCCACCCTGGTGCCACCAGTGAGAGGCATTGCTTTGGACGGCATCTCAACATTGAAATCCTTTGATCAATTTGGGGAGTGGCATTCCAGGCCAGCCTCACAAGGCTCACGTGCTTTACGGACTCTTCCTAGTCGGGACGCGGCCCCGCCGTCTCCACCAGCTCGGGAGAGTGATCCCCAGGTCTGTAGTACCTTGCTTCGTTCAGAAGTGCTTTACTGCCCGTGAACAGATAGCAGTCGAGACAGAGACGTGCGATCCAAACGGCTGATGCCCAAGACCTGCAGTTTCCTTCCTGTGGACTTGCTGAAATTCCCGGAAGACCGTTGAAGGAGAGCGGCCAGACAAAGCGGATCTGGCTCTCAGTTCCACGTCCTCGCTGATGCTGTCCAAAGCAAGGCAGGACCTTACAGACTCTCACAGAGCTGCAGACAGCAACATGGACTGACTGTGGATTCTCCGATGCACTGAGGCGGTCATCTCCCAAGAAGATGCAAGGATCCATATTCTTTACAGGTATTTGCCTTGGCATCCACGCATGTAGAGCAGCCTGAAGATTTTCCCCTCAAGGCTGAAGATCTGCAAGATGGTTTGCCTTGACAACTCACAAACATAACAACTCCCACACACATGGGAAGGCAAACATTCTCTAGGATATGTGCGTATTGTGCTTTTGCTGCGCTGGCCAAGGTGACATGTAAGATGCTCGGGAATTAGCCTATTCACGGTGGCATCAAAGTCAATGAGAAATGCTTGTGCTAGGCCAGCTCGAGGCTTCTGAGACCGAGGAAGATCGTTTGTTCGGTACGACAAGCCGCGAGGAAGCTCCGCATGATGCTGTTGGATGTAAATGCCATTGCCCACGATGATGACCTTGTTGGACATTTGCAATGTCGCCCTTGCACCTAATGGGTGCAAAGGATATCACACCCCGTGAAAGCACAGCTGAATGCTTCCTTAGATTCAGTTCATTGCGTGACATTTCTGCGGTCGCTGCACGACAACAACATGAACGCCATATCATACTCCTAGATGTGGGGCATGAGGCAGTCATTCGCATGATCCAGAAACCTCTCTGACAGAAACTCACGGGCCTCCCGGCCTCCTGTTGGTCTTTTGCAGTGGACTCTGATGTGCATCAGCTGCCTAGAACTCAGCTGTCAGGTCGGAATTATTTGTTTATCTTGTGGCAATACCGTTACTACGTGGTGTTGCATTTACATGTAGTTTGCCTCCGCTTAATCACAGAAGATCCCCGAGCCGAAGATGCACATACACAATACTGGGCAATCTCTTGTGGCAAAAGTTTGGCGATGTTGCAGGAGGAGCTTTTCCAAGCTGCCGAAGCGGAGGCTGCTGCATTGAAAGCCAGCTGGGAGAGAGGCCAGCATGCTGGATTCACGGACAGCCTGTTAGCACGAACGGTTAAAAAGGCCGGCAGCATCGTGATCCGCTGGTGCCTCAAGCATCGCTTAGCGGCTTGGGCAGTAGATGGCAGCGGGTGAGTGCACTGAGGCCGGATATGATTGAGCGTTTGGGAGACCTTATGGCGCTTTTGGGACCAAGGTGCCATACAAACATGTTCAGGATGCTTATCAGCCGCCACATGAGCAACAGTCAAGAATTACTCTGTTATAAAGAGATATGTCAGTACCGGACAGGAAGCAAGAACCCTGTAAAGCAACGGGGACATTGAAAAGCGACACCCCAGGATTTTCAGACGAAAGCCCTGTAAAGCAATGGGAACATTAAAGCGGCACCCCGAAATCCACACGATTCAGGCTCAGAACAGAAAACCTTGTAAAGTGATAGGAACATGGAAAAGCGACACCCCCAATTTCTCGTCCATTGATTGCCGGATGTAAGGAGTTTTGACCGTCACTGATATGAACCCCCCCCACGTCAGATTCTTTTCAAGGGGAATTGCCATGGATCCACACTGATGATTGAGGATGATCGAAGTCACTGTTAAAGGACGCACAGGCTTGAATTACTGACTGCGGGAGAAGAGCATGGGTGCAATTTTGGTTTCGTTCCGGCCTATAATGGGCTGCGAGAACAGTTGTGGGCCTCCAAGATTAGAAGGAACCTTCAAGTACGGCACGGCCATTTCAGGGGAAGACCAGGGGTTTTTGTTAGCGTTTACGGCTTCTTGTCAGTTCTGAAACCCTCTAGCAACCCATGGCAAACCGATGATCGTGACTATGATGATGGCAGGCGGGGATGTAGGACGAGGACCATACCATGCGATTTGTTGGGGGCTGTCAACACGGGACACCGCACTTCCTGAAGTATGGAAATCTACAAATTTATCCTTTCATGCCTTGAGAAAACACTGCTGCGGAAACCGTTACATATTCAATCTTTACTACTCGTTTTGTGTACACGCACAATTCTTTTTCTCCACCTGCTGAACCTTAAGGTCCTCACAGGCTGTGAGCTGTACCCTGGGTTCCTCCCAGGGTTGCTTTGGGCACATATTCATATTATGCATTTATGCATCACTGTTCACGGGTCTTAAGAGGTAGGTTGTCCCGGACAGGGCGATGGCTTCGGCATACCCGGACAGTTTTCTGTTAGATGCGGTCAACCTAATGCCTACAGTCGCATACCTGCGCACTCATACAGGGAGGGTTGGGTCGGGTGGAAGCTAGTGCTTAACGAAACATGTGCACCCAAGTCTGCCAAACTCTAAACGTGATCATCAAACTTCACAGCTTAGTCTTCGCTGACATTCGTTCACTGCATGGCTTTCTCGCTCAAAGGCCCAAAGGCACACGGCAAAAGACTCTCTGAAGGGTATCTCTTCACTGGCAGTGAGGAAGCTTCTATCCTTATAACGTTTGCTGCGAATGCAGCTTTGGGCAACCCATTTAACCTCTAGCCCTTAAGCTCCTCCTCAAACTTGAGGATTTTTGTCAGTCCAGATCCCAGTTTTCCAGATCTGAAGAAGAAGATACGGGAGGAACCCGAAATCCGTGCCAATCCAGAGACGTGTTTGAGCCGAAAGCCATGTCTGACAGTCGCAAAAGGGTTGAGGCCATGTTGCTCGTGTTGGTGGCGAACCTCCAGAACCCGGCGTTTTTCGAAACAAAGTGAGCTACCCATTGATAGCAACCAAAGTTAGACATTGGCACTATGCCCGCGGCCCTCTTAGTGCTTTTATGTGCCGCCTTAAAGACCTGAACTGGAAAACCTCTGATTTGAAAACGTGGTATGAAAACCATGGCAACCCGCATGCTGTTGATGTTGGTAGGCCACTTGCACAATCACCATTAGGTTACCTCTTAGAGCAGTCCCAGGAAGAGAAGCTGTGGTTACACGCTTCGCGTCATGTTGGTGGCAAAGGTTGGGAGCATGGTGCCGACCTCTCTGTAGCCATCAAGCATTTGGAGATGCTCGCCAGTTTTACACAGAAACGTGCCCTCTAGCCCTGGTACAGGGAAGCATCAAACAGTGTTGTTGGCATCACGCCATCACACCGTCCCCATGAACGCACATCAAAGAGCTAACTAAGAAAAAGTATGAGAGTCACGCTGAAGTAACCGGCATTTGGGCTCTCGATCAACGTCGTGAGGATCCAAGATAACAATATGGAACAGACCACGAAAGGAAACGTGGGGGGAATTCAGTTGCGACTCCCAGATTACCGTTAGAACGCTCAGGCGCCTTATAAACACTCGCAACCTGGAGACTAAAACCCCACATGCTGACCTGTGGCTTATTGTACAGGCTCACCTTGTCACTCGCAGTGTGTTTCCAGTGTGGGTAAACTCCCATCTTGACCTAGAAGCTTTCCAGACCAAGTTTAGCCCAGATTTGGATTGGGCACATTTGTAAAATGATCATGCTGAACAGGAATATTTGCTCACGGTTGCTGGTAGGGCAGTTGCGGCCCTTGCAAGTACGAAGCCTGATGCCCATGCGCATGTTAGTTTTGACCTTGACGGTCCTGAGGATGTGCAAAATCATGCTCAGCTGCAGTTTCCCCGCCTACGTGGTGGAGCCCTCATGCCTTGTTCACCCTGCCCCCTTAGGTCCCCTAAGCCCTTTAGGGTCCCTTGGGTTTTCTGTTGTTGCGGGTTTCCCCGTAGACCCTTGACCTTTCCTCGTGTGGTTACTGCCAGCATTTGCCCATGTTGCCGCCCACCGCCTTGGCCCTCTGACCAGGCTATGCGGTGAGCTCGTGCTCACTTGCTATCGTTGAGGCTTACCCTCAATGGCCAATAACAAATGATCATGCTGACCGTTGCGCTGGCAACGTCACACACTGGTTAAGCCTGCGGCCTGATGTGCGAACCTATGCTGATATCAATGCCTGGATCGACCACCGCGCATTATGCATCCAGAAGCACCTCATCCCACGCGTCCAGGGCATTTTAAAAGCTTATGGAACCCAGCGGGCTAAGCCACTATTGTAGGACCTAAAGCGCCCACCAAAATGGAGTTTTTAGAGCATCTTCGTACGACACATCACTGGCACTCCTGGCAACATACCTGTCGCCAAGCAAACTGTACAGTGTGCGGTTTGAGGCTCACAACTTCGTTATCCCCCACTAGACTGAGAGAGTTAGCTGCCCGAGCTTGGCCATGACGATGATGGACCTTATCCCCCTCGCGGTCCATTACACTCACTCGTTCAACTTTGAGGGAGCTCAGGGGGGATGGCGTTGTAAGTGCAAGCTAAGCCTCAACATGCACTCTCGCGAAGCGGCTTGGAACCGCGCAGCGAAGGGATGTAAGGCTTTTCGCTAGGATGCTTTCTTTTGGCTTTGCCATGTTCTCACTCAAAAAAGAGACTATCCCCCTTCAAATGCCCTTCATGACGTGGGTGGAGGTACCGCCCTCAATCAGGAATCCATGCCATGAACTGATGCTACCCCTCCCATTTCATTAAAGAAACTTACCGATGGCCTCCCCTCCCAGTTTATCAAAAAAATGTGTCTTTTGAAACATGGAGGGGGGGGGCGCTACCCTCACTGTCACACTTAATGGATGGTATCCTCACTGGGTCGCTATGGCTTGATTGGCTTGATTGGCTTGATGCTCTTTAGGCAAGGAAGATCAAGGAAGTACAGTCATAAATTGACAATAAAGGCTGAAAGAAGAAGAAGACAAGAAGCATGCCCACAAACAACATCATACAGTGAGCAATTGCCCCAACCTGCTCACACACCTACTACTCCTTTACAAAGTATGGCCTCTCAGGACGCAGCCACGGGGATGTGTTACCAAGCCCTGACGCAAGGGAGGTGTAGAGTCAAAAGCTGAGGCATGCCGTATGATGTTGTTTGTGGGCATGCTTGCTGTCTTCTTCTTTCAGACATTATCTTCAATTTATGATTGTACTTCCTTGATCTTTCTTGTGTAAAGAGCTGCCAAGCCATCCTTCACATGTGTAAAATGGTATGTATATCTATATATGTATATATACAGGTATTGTCGTGTCCCCTACCCATTTGTTCCGATGGCACCCTCCCTGTTTGAAGGTGCTTATGAGTTGACCCCCTGCCCGCTTCACAAATGAGTTCTGACTTAGTAAGGGCAATGATGTCAACACCCTGCCCCCATTTTAGAACATGCCTGGGACACGACGCTGTCAGAACTTGAAGGGCGGGGGGGCAGATCGATGCAACGTTATCTTGCTGAGAAGCTGATGCCTGTTCTATGCCCTGCCAGGGGCTGCGTCTGGACCGTGCTATGATGTGGAAAGGTTTTCTTGAAAGAGATCAGGGTTCACTTGGATCCGGGCCGAGCAATCAGAAAGGAGTAGTCTTCAACTTCTTGGGGAAATCAGAGATTGCTCTGGGAACCTCGGCCAAGTTGACAGCAAATTTCCAGCATGAGTTTTAGATCCCTTTTTTTCGTGGGCACGATTGACAGCTACAAATTAACAGGTTTAACAGGCTTTGTCGTGAAGCCATACCCTCCACAACACACACACGCACACAAACATGGTAAGATAGAACTAAGAGTCAATAACAAAGAGCCTTCAACATGCGGAGCATGTGGGTTCATTTCGCTAGCAGAAACTCAGGCCCACAGCAACCCATTTTGCATGATAGGCAGCACGCCATGAAACATGCAAGTGCTCACTCCGCATAATACACAGAGCAATGTCACAACGCTTCCCATAATGCTCGTGCTGGCAACCGGCTGCCTCGGACACGAGGTGGTGAAGTGACGCCACCACTTCAACTGCCGCCCACCCATGCTAGTACCACAACTACAGCTACCATCGGGGGATGGAAGAAGCTGTATGGGTAGAACCTGATGCCATGTTCCGTAGGTTATAGCTAGGCTATGAGTATCGAGTGAGACACAGAGACAGCGTGCCCTTTGTTCGAACGTGGCTGTCCGGTTTTGCGCTAGTCCCATGTTTTGCCAGCCAGAGCTGCAAATCGTCGGTGCCTCTATTTCAACTTCCAAAGGATCCCTCTGGAATCGACAGCAAAACTCCATGAAGTCATCATACATGACATCATGAATGCATTGTGGCAGGAACAACCGACTGAGAAACGGTTGGTTGCATTTCATCTAAGAGCTTGAGAGGTAAACATTTGATTACGCAAGTCCGTCAGGTATCGCACATTGCCCCGGGAAGCCGTCTGGGAAAAGGCTGTCGCATGGGCCTTGGCAGGGGTCAAGCGGCCGGTGGCCGTGGCATTCAAACCATGAAAGATTTACACAATCTTGAGGCAGGAAGCTCAACGGCGATGCAAAGGCGTGAGAAGCGTCTTGGCCGTGTAGATCTCAGAGGTTGGGAACCAAGAGTCGCAAACGGTGCGCTTGTCTGTGAGAATGTGGAAGCCCGAAGACATGTCAAGCGATTTGCAGGGCTCTGAGGCTGTTGCAAGTTGCATGGCTGTACGATTTTCACGCCTGCAATGCTTGATGCCGATTCGTGTGGGGTGGCGAAGCTTTGCCGAAATTATGCAGCATCCCCTGATTCGTTTGGGGGCCGTTGGTTGTACGAAGTTTCGCTGCCAACAAATATTCGTAGAATTTTCAGATAGGCAAAAAATGCTTTCAAAACCATGACAGGAAGTAGTTTGGGGCCCTAATCTTAAAAGTAAAACTTTCAAGACCTCAAGTCTCCGGATTTTCCGGTTTCAGGCCAGGTTCAAACTGTCGATTTCTTACTGGACCGCTTGTCCGAGGAGGCCCAGCAATCATTTTTGTAAGGGAGAAAGTAGTCCAGCAGCTGCCCAGAGCCTGAACAAATACGAATGTTTTGGGGGGCCTCAATTACTGTATCCGTCAAATCCAGGACCCTGAAAATACCAGAAAGCAAAAAGGCCTTTACTTTTGAAGGTTCAGCATTTCAAAGCAAGGCTTCCATGCCCTTTTGAAATACTCTGAAAAGCCTTTCTGAAACCTTTCTACAAAACACTTCTCAAAGAATTCTGAAACCTAGCCGAAGTCGAAATGACTCTGAACTCCTGCAACCTTACTGAATTTTGTTAGGGGAACTTCTACTACTGACCTGGCACCCTGCTCCAATGTACTAATAACTCTAATGTGCTAGAGTTCTTGATGCTAGGTCCCTGATGTCCCTGCTAGCTGCTAGGTTAAGAGTAGAAGACCCAAGCAGAATCTTTGATCCTGATGTGCTAGCAGAAGTACTTGCACCGTTCTGTTTTACATGTTGGTGTCGGTTGCGTGGTACCGAATTGCGCAGCTGCATCACGCCAGACATCAACGATCTTGTAGCGCACAGTTTTGTTTCGACTTATGTCAAATAGGATCAAATAGGTTTCAAGTGGCACGTTGCGTGTGTTTCTGTAAGTGCTAGACCTTGCGGGTTCCGGCAATGTCAAGCCGCAGCAGTGGCCTCCCTGAGCTCCAACCTAGTCAACCTTATTCAATACTGCTAACCAGAGAATCTCTCTCAGCTTGTATGTAGTGAGTAAGACATACTAAGAATTCATTGTAATCCAGGTCCCTATAGCGGGGTTCCTGTCATAAAGCGGATCCCTTCATATCTGTTTTCCATCTTGAGAACAGCACTTTAGGCCAAGTTCCAGATGCCGTCTTTGTCATGGATAGCTTCAACACAAGCAATAGATAATCTTGCTCTCTAAGCATCCGCCATAGCGTGTTCTACATCATAAAGATGCAAATTATTGAGGTAGCATGATTTCTGGCACGAGAATCCGTTGTGGCTGAAGCGCCTGAATCCCTGGATGCCTCACATCAAGAAAAACTGGAGGGAAACAGCAGAAAAAACACAAGCTGACATGCCGGTTCAGTGGTCGCTTAAATCTTCAGGCAACACAAGGATCGAAGGACGCCTTTCGGGGCCACTTAAACTAAAGGAGCAAGCAATTCTGCCTTAGTTCGAGTAGGCACATCCGTCAATGGCTTGTTCGCTTCACTATTACGCGAGGATTTAGTTCTGACGAGCAAGCGGACAGTCTTCAAAGTGCGTCTTCAAATCTCAGAAGATGGATCCCTCAGAACGGTGATTCGGGCTACCACTTTGTTCCTGCATTTCTGGGCTAAGCTGCGGCAGCTGCACTTGGAAATCGAAGTCGAGGCCGGCCACCAAGAAGATCTGCAAGAGAGTGGCAATTTCTTCTTGCTGCTAGACTGAGAGGCCAAACCAAAGCAAGGCGGACATGGGGATGAACTGCTCATAGCATCATGCCTGAGCATGCTGATGCATTGTATTTGCAGGCCTCCAAGTCCAGAACGTTTGCAGGACTACGATCCGGACGGCAGCGCCAGGTCAAACGTTGACATACGGTGACAAAATGGTTTTACTGTCATTTGATTTATTTGGTTTGAGCTGTTTGTTCAGGGCAGCATGGCTGCGCGCTCGTGATCGTGAGCAAGAGGGCAAGGTGACACCAGCAAAAGAAAAGATGTTTTGTGCATGCGAGTACAGCCGTTTTTCTGCAGGCTCTGGTATCACGGATTAAGTCGGTGGAAAGCTCAGCTGACACTTGAAGCCACACTGAGATGAATGCTGCAGAAAATTATTTGGGCAGCCAACGGTATTTGTGTGGTGTTGTTTGTGCGCACTTTGTTCGCTTGACTTTGCCCAACCAGGTTTCAACACTCCCGTCAATGCAGCTTCCATCGTTCGGCCTGTGAGAGAGCACGCTGGGCGCGCTGAGTAATCAGATGGTAACTCCTATCAAAGGTCACAGTTCTTTTCTTGCATCTCATGCGTTGTGCATGGTGACTCGGCAACGCGCTACCAAATGGTACGGGTGGTTGCTTTCGTGTCCGACCACACTAGAAACAAAGTTTCGCGTTGTGGATCTGGCGCCGCTCCAAAGGTTGTGCTATTCGTGTGGGTGCGAGCTTCGATGAAAGATCAGTTGCTCAGTGTTCTGCATGTCGACTGCCTCTACTCCACTGATGACTAGGCCATTGAGACAATTGCCCGGAGATCTTGCAGGATCTCTGAGATAGCTTCTTTAAACCTCGCGGACCTTCTGCGCATGAGCTTGCATCTTTGGATCTAGCGCCAATGACCGTTGGCAAGCGTCAGCTCGAAACTGGTTTCTTGCGGAGTCTGAGATTCACAACATTCACTTGTGTTTCAGTTTGTGCAAGCATGTGCAAGCCTTTTCGGGCAACGTAACGATTCACAGTACATTTGCCCTCCCCTTCAGGCTCCAAAGTAAAGTGATATAAGCCTGGTCAACACACCTAGATTCACCTAGTTTGCACAGAGGCGCTCTTGCTAAGCAAGGGCTCCCGTGCAGATGTGCGCCAAGCTTGGAGTTTAAAATGCCAAGCTGATGGATAGTCATAGGCCATGAGACATGAGAGGTTTCAAGAGAGTGAACAGCGAGAAGCCCAGGTTCACTTGGATGGGCCGGCCAGTGCAAACAGGCCTGGCAAAACAGCACATGAGGTGCCTTGTGGTCAACGAGCTTTCCGCAAGATCTGCGCAACATGCATCTGTGCCTGCCGTTAATGGATGTGGAGAGCAGGCTTGCCAGAGCAGATATTCGCTCAAATTGAAGCTGGCAGCATCTTCTAGACAATATTTTCTCTTCCAAGGGCTTCTTTACTTCCGCGGCTGCTGCCTTTACTGTGATCAGCTTTGGCGGCCATTTCATTAATTTCTGCACCCTTCCAGCGCCGTGCTGGAAGAAAAAGCCAAAGTCATCTAGCATGTTGGAAGGTCCACCAGATGAGGCTGCATCTGAGAAGGCTTGTCTTGCAGCATTGCAAAGTGCATAAGTTTTGCAGAGCTTTGGACTGGAGAGTGTGATTTTGCCACAAGCCTGTCAGCCTGGACCAGAAGAGTATGGACGCAAGTTGTGCCAGGGTGCTCCTGCCACATCCACGGACCCGGTCAGCATGCACCTCCAGGGCCGCCAGGATGGAAATTGCTCTGAGCGGTTGAATTTGCTTGAAGGGCTTGCCATTTGGGCTGGCATAAAGACTCTGAGACCATGTCTAAGCCGGCTCAGGAGTTGGACGTTGAGCGGAGCAGGCTGAGATTTTTCAGCATGCTTGGAGCTGCACTCCGATAGCTGGCAAGGACGCAATGCATTCAATAGGTAAGCAGCAACATTGGCAGGCTGCTCTCACCCTATGACATCTTCTTCTCGCAAAACCACATCCGTCCAGAATTTCAGGTGCCCCCACAGCTGGAACTTGCTTGCAAGAGGCTGTGGGGTTTCACCTCGCGTGTCCGCAGTCAGGACGGTCGCAGCATCGATTCAGCTGTGGAGTTCATAGGCGCGTACAGTCATCATTGAAGCGGCTCTGTCTACATTAGGATCGCTTCCTGATGCTTAGTTTGCTTCATTGTATTCACAACCCAGCTCTGATTTGTAACAACAAGATGAAGTATGGGGAAGCCAAAGAACCAGGCCAGTCAGCCAGTCGAGTTTAGGTACATGTGGGATGCGACGGCCGCGAGCTGCAAGCATGCAGGGTGGTAAAAAGGATTGGTTGCAACGCGGCATTTGAACTCACTCCAGCATTCCGCATGACACTCATGCGTTGTCTTTTTGAAAGCGCCACGCACGCCTTGTTATCGGCGTTCAGAAAGGCCAGAGCTCTGAAGCCAGAAAAGCAACACCTGAGCCGCGGCCCCTTCCCCTGCCGTACTACTCACCAGCAGCTGGCGACACAAACTTTGCGTTTAACACCCGAAATCTAGATGGGACTGTTGTCGCGGAAGGTCTGCGGAGGGGATGGCTTGGCGGAAGGCTCAAGCTCCTCCTACAACAGAACGCGGAGCACACCCTCTCAGCGACACAAGCCTGAAATCACTTTCAAAAGAGTTGTAGCCCCTGTGGCTTCAAATACCACCAGCCACAGACCGGTTCGGAAATTGAGGTATTAGGCTTGCCAGTGGGGACTTCGCGGAAGCTCGACGGAAGATTAAAGGCCGGAGACATTTGAATATGAATAAGCAACACTGCTCACCTGTGACCACCTCAACGATGTAGTTCTGTCGGCCTCTCGTTCAAAGCTTCAGAGCACAGGCGGGTGCCTTCCAGTGTCGCAACAACAGTTCGCAAGCATCGTGCACTCCAAATGCTTCGCGCCTTCATCAGCCTTGGGGTACTTAATTTGAGTTGTTTTACGTTGCTTTGCAGCTCACTGGTTTTAGGCAAAGCGATCCAAACAAAAGCAGACATGTTGGGCAGAGGCAGCAATGTTTTCAGCAGGATCTCGCAGGTTTGCTCCACACGACGCAAAGGAGACGATGATAGTACAGACTTTCAACCATGCTGGCCTGATCAATCTTGGCAAGGATCTTGGCGTTCCACAGAAGACCGACTGGTGGCCAAGCCAGCAATGGTTATCCGCAGCTGCTTGTAGCGTGGTGGCGTAGTGCCGTGTACAAAACTGGACCTTATGTTTGGTTTGCTATGACATTTCCGGGTTGGGTACACGATGGTAGCTGATCTGATGCAGACTCAAACCAGAGGTAAGAAGCATCCACGTCGGTGTTCTTGTTCTTGTGCGCTGGTTTGCGTAGTCCCTGAATACTTGCTGCAAGTCCACGGGCAGAACGACGGACCCTCCCTGTAGGAATGATACTCGTACCGAAGCAGTTCTCCTTCTACACTAGTGTGCCCAATGGATGACCAGCTTGTACGCTCGACACCTTCACCCCCGTGCCCGCTGTCGATACGTTTGGAGCAGAAATTCATTGCCCAACGCCCCAGGTGTTCCCCCCCAAGCAAACATGACATGCCGTCCGATCAGAGTGCCGTGCTCTCCAGAATCATTTATGGACTAACCGTCAGTGTTCATAGGCCCCGCACCTGGAAACTATGTGCTTTCCGCGCATCTGCAACTTCCAGTGGGTTCGTGGACTGCCGCGAGTTCTGAAAGCCAAATCAATTAGGACTCTAGCAGTGAGTCATCCAATGCCAGGTTGCTGCTGCCACCTTTTCCACCGATAGAAGTAATCCAATGGAGGATAAAACTTCGCGAGGCTGGCTTCATCTTGCGCAAGGTTGCGCTGCACAGCTTCCACCTGTCAGGAGGATGGGTGCCAAGTTGTTGATGACAACGGCAACGAGCTCTATGGGGATAGAGAATGGTCTGCGCCTTCCGCGTAGCGTGCTTGCTATCTGCCGAAGCAAGAGTAGAGCCGTCCGCAGAGAGTACTGAGGTACAGTTTGGACAACCGACGCTTGTACTGCCTGCAGAAAGCAGCTGCGGCGCTCTATCCCAAACAGGTCATCCCAGCCCAGGTTTGGAATTCAAAATTCACGCCACATCCATAGGTCCATCATGATTTTTCCGCCCTTCCCTTGCTCGAAGGTCCTTGTCCTCGTGAGCATTGTTCACCAGGAAGAAGGAACCTGTCGCGAGGCATGGTTGCACCAGCCATCTCCGGCGGCTGACATGTGTCACAGCGTTCCAGAATTTGAGCTATTGCCAGTTCCGCAAATTTCGTTCTGTGGACCGTGGTCGGAGCATCCGTCTGGGCCATCGGGAGACATGGCTGAAGCGGATTTGCGCAGCTGTCTGTCATCGCCATAGAACGCCTCGCAGGACTCACCGAACTTACCTCGGTGGTGCTTGCGACTAGAGGTGCTGCGAGCTTTGGCTCCGCACACCGCCCAGGCGGTGCAGGTGCAGTTTTTTTCAACACAGGTCGGACTCGAGGAAGAAGTGCTTCCAGCTGGTTCTACGTTGCCCAGGCGCGGTATCTGGAAATTTTGCTTAGTTGGCCTCTGCATTGATGAAGGAGGTATGCGCATAGGCCCAACATTCATACCGGCCAGGCTTAGCAGACCGCGACGTCCTGATCGTGATCGTCAAGGAAACCGCTTGACAACTTCAAGAGAAGAGCCATAGCTTTATGGACTCTTGTTCAAGTGATGCAGCTTCTGCCATTTTTGTCCGTATCGTGATGCACAGGGTGGATTCGGCGTGCACGACAGAAAGACTCCAGGAAAGCTGGCCAGATACTTCTGCATGCCTCTGCAAGCCCTGCTCCTGTGAGCCGTCTGTTTCAGGGAACAGCCAGATGACAGCACGGGGCCGCCTTGGGGCAGCCACTTGGCAAATGCCTCCCTGTTTGTGCCTCTGTCATGATGGACTTCATTCATGGGTATGGCAGGCGAGAGATTGTCGCAGGGGGAACAGTGATTGCAGCAGGTACTGGTCTATGCCTCTATGCGCCTGTTATTTGCAATGTGGCATCACTACAATTACAGATGAGCGAAGGTTCCGTGTTGTGTTGCGTTGTTCATGCATTCTTTACATGGATTGGGCCTGCCTCGCGCAGGCAATCTGTCCCTCTGTGGCCACTGTGAGTGCTGCGATACTGCAATCGCTGACATTCACCAAAGACTACACAGACAAACGTGCCGTGCTGTGTTTGATTCCGCCGTGCTATCACAACTTGACGATACCTTGCAACCGCTCCAGTCTGTTATCAGCTTACAGGCCTCTTTGCTGGGGCCAGCAGGCTCAAAGCGGTCAGGGAGTACTGCCTCTCTACACCTTTTGGTGCCATGTCAGCCTTCACTTTCGAGGTGGAGCACTGCAGTAGCAGGTCGAGATCAAACAGGGTTTCTGATAGATTGTTGGCAGTCGGGGTGTAGGAACAACGGTTCTACATGTCTTGGAGGACATTGCACACCTTAACAGAGGGTCGGAGAATGTCTGGAAAGGACTCAAAAGAACTGTTTCGCATATTATATGATCGTGCCAAGAAAGTAATGTTCCACTTTCGAGCTTCTGACAGGATCAGCCCTTCATAGGGCTTTAGACACGCCACAATAGTTGTCTTGGGTCTATGAAGGAGAAGTTTGGGGTGGCACTCTTGTGAGCTCAAGCCTGAAATTGAAAAGATGAAGCGTGGACTGTGTAGTCTGTCTGCGACCACCCTATCTCAGTGTGGTCAGTCATATACCACGCATGCAGTCACATGCAGCGTATTTTAGGAATTGCCTGTGAGACCCTCGTGCTGGCTGTGGTGCTTTCGCGAGGTGGGATATGCAAAGAGAGCGCGTACCACCTGCAGGATGTGCCAAAGCCAGATCGCGGTGCATTCAGTTTTGGGTCGGAACATGGCAAAATGTGGGCCCTTGGAGTAGACTTTGAAAGTAGAACGCTGCGGAAACTGACTTTAAGAAAGGTCCCCAAAATTTCCTTCCATGCTAGCAGATTGACTGCAGATTGACCATCACTTCTTGAGTTTGCCCTGCCGAGCAGAGAACCTTTGCACAACTTGGCGTAGCAGTAAGAAACGTTCTCAAAGAGTTAGTTGGCAGATGTCAGTGGAGCAAATACTGTAGGAGAAGCATAGCCTCCGAATTTGCATCAAGATGAGCCGGGGCACAGGCTCAAGGGACACCTTGCAGTGTTGATTTGTGATTGGGGTGTATAACAGAACATACCCTCCCCTAAAGTAACATGCATCCCATCGAATCTCCATGGGATCGTCGTTTGTCAAGAGCACCATGCTAGCATGCAGTTTGGATTTCGAAGGGGGGCTTCCAAGCGCAACAAATCGCATGCGTTGGAAGAGATGAAGTGGCAGCATGCAGGCTTGAATGCCCATGTGGGGCTTTCCAAAAAATGGGGGTAATTTATTGGGGGTTCCCATAACAAGGATGATGATATAATAGGCTCTATGTATTGGGGCCCCGCCCATTAAGGGAAAGTACCATCTGTCTTGAATGCGAAAGTTGGATGGATAGTTCTTATGGGAAGTTCTTGGATTACAGGGCATCCTGCGGCCCTCAAAGCCAAAGTGTATGTTAGCACAGCTAGGACTTCTCTCACAACATGGTTGCATTGGTGCGGTGGGTGGGTCATTTGATTCGGGGCTCACCCTAAACCCTAAATCCTAAACGCCTGTGCATTCCGAGGGACCGTAAAGGCAGTCAGAAAAAGGCCCGACAAAAAAAACAAAAAATAACCTAAACCCTGAACCACGTCTTTTTCAAGACCTGCCCTTCTTAGTTAGTTTAAATTTGTCTTCAAAGTCATCATGCCCCACACAAAACAACCTGAACAAACATCAGGTGTTTGGTAGGTAGGAAGGACATAAGTTACGTAGAACCAAGTAATATTAACGCTAGCGAAACACATGTAGACAAGTAGCAATGTGTGTTTGCTATCGCGATAGAAGGTAGATGCATAATGACGAGTGTTTTTTATCGCAATAAAAAGCACT
>CAJNIZ010024336.1:48952-71527 GCA_905231905.1 Symbiodinium pilosum | reverse complement strand
TAGGGGTCCCTCCTAAAGTCCTTTGTTGAATGGGTTGGGCTTCCTCTTCAGAGCTTAGGGCGGGTCTACTTGGAGGGTCAGGGGGACTTAGTAAGTAGGTTAATAATTGGGATATTTAGGGTTACTATATGGGTTATAGGGGTTCTGAACCCCAAAAAGTATGTAGAATAATGGCCTTTTGGGCTATATTTTGGTGTTTTGGGCCATTATTCTACCTATTTTTGGGGTTTAGGTAGGGTCTAGGGCCTCGAGGGTTCAGGATTGAGCGTTCAGGGTTCAGGGTTTAGTTCTTGATCCAGGACCCCTGTATCAAATGTTTCCATAACACCTTTGTATCCCAAGGCTCTCTCACAGCGTATCTTGCTTCTATTATTTTACTGCCATATTCTTTGGTAGCACTAGATCTATATTATGGCTATAGTTTCTGGCACTATAACAACATTACAAATATCTATACCGTTATACCCTGAACCCTAAACCCTCCATAACCATATTACTAGCATTGACATATTGTTATACCCTAAACCATAAACTATCCAAAGCAAGGGGCTTTGCAGCTAGCGCCCCTGCACTCGCGTCCGAAGCGGCGATGGCGAAGCATCCGAGGTCGAACTGCTTCAGCGCTGGCAGTCCCTGCTGGACGAGGGTTTAGGGTTTCGGGTGGTTCCTTTCTGGGGTTGTACGGATTCGGGGTATAGGGAAGGACAAGAATATTTGCTGCAGGGTTTCCACGGTTCATGCATTGATTCCTACATTGGACCCTAAACTCTGTAAGTATTACCTACATTGAGCTATTTGGATCCGTAAGGTTATGAACCCCAACCATGAAATTACCATGGCGTCTTTCAGCAGTGTCAGTGGAATCCCCGTGCACATTTGTTCAGGAGCTTTCCTAGGCCGACACTCAGTGCCAGTAACTAAATAGGGGTTTCCGAAAATTATGGGTACCTTTCTGAAGGTCCCAATAATAAGGACCATGATATATTGGGGTCTTGCAAGATGGGGTACCCCAGTTGTGGGAAACTACCTGAAATTCAGCTCAGGATGATCTGACTTCGGGGGTAACTTATCCCTCCGGGGGTAACTTATCCGCTCAAACCCTGCAGCTAATACCCTGGCGACAAAATCTCCAAAGAACAGTTTCTGCAGAAAGTTTCGGGTTTGTATGAGATCCATACTTCATAGGGCAGGACACGTTTTGCGCTCCAGTTGGACATGTCTCAACATCTTACCTATATTGCCCTGGATAAGGGGCGCATGCCCTAAGACCTAAATCCGAACCCTAAACCCTAAACCTAAACCCTAAACCTGATCCTCCCCTCCAGTTTGAAACCCCCTCATCCTTCACCTGTGAACTACCGGCTCTCCCCGGTTGCTGATTTCATGTGGGTTTAGGGTTTAGGGTTAGGGAGTAATTAGGGTTAGGGTTTAGAGTTTAGCGTCTTTTACGTTCACATCGGAAAATGGAAAGTGCAGCAAATCACAGAATGCAATAGAATCACAGGACACCCCCCAATCCACGCCCAAAGGCCATAAGAAATATTTGACGAGCCTCCCAAAGGAGCCCTTTTGTTTCAACCCCCACATACCCAGCTTCTTGAAAACCCGAAAACCATTCAGTCTGCAGCATTTGGGAACTAAAGTCATTAAGCCCAAACACATTAAACCCTAAGCCTTAAGACTCTAAACTCTAAATCCCTGAAACCCCAAACATGCGGTAAGCAAGCAACCCCATCACCACCTTAACCCTAAACCCTTAACACCTTAAACCCTACACTGCCTGTGCAACAGAGGAGATTCCATGGTCTGCCACCTGGGCCCAGTCTAGGGGCTTAAGTTAACCCAATTAGGGTCTAGGGACCCTTGTAGCTGAAACGGGCTCGTATGGAACTACAGAAGAATATGCGGGCTATGTAAGGACAACAAAATGGTTGCGAATGGAAATTGGATAAGGGGCCCCCTATAAGAACCCTTAGACGGGCAGAAGACTGTTTTCGCCGATTCCCTCTGCAGTAACGGTAACCACAAGAGTAGGTGGAGTGTTACTAACACCGTACTATATCCTGGCTTAAGGCAAGGAATGTGAAGAGAAATGACCCAGTGGCTGTTCTTGATACTATCACTCTTTATGGCGAGAATCGTAGCGCTTGACAACTGTCACCAATATTTTGTGTTATCATGTCGTCCATGCGTTTTGTTTGAGTAATTCACAGCGAATGTCAAGTAAGATCTAAAGAAACGTTGACTTACACCACTGTATCCATTTTCTGGGTCCTGGCTGGACTAGCTAGACTCAAGTTGCACTGTGAGGCTTCTGGTACAGGCCCGTGTGTGGTTTTCACAGACACAAACGGTGGTTTCCCAAAATTAGCGGTACCCGCTGTAGGGTTCGCCACAACACCGATTATCGTATTTTGGAGAAACTACCCAACAAGGTTTTCTTCATGCTGCCCTGTACGGACTCCCCTCATGCGCCGAATGTTTTTTAGCTGCGCACATTACCGGTTTCAAGCGAGGGCACCAGCTCAATCCCACGTCATACATTGAAATCCTAAGCCTGATCAACATTCGAAGGTTGCAGGTACCTCAATAATTAACAGGTAGGAAAGACTCAGCCAAAATAAGGACTCTTTTGCATCGCTAAGTCTATACTACAGAAGTTCCTGGACCCCTTGAGCAATCATCATGCAAAACTCACATGTGTGTCCAAGACAGCGGGTAACCCTCTTGTTTTGCAACATATACAATTGATTGTAGGTACCACCCACAAATGGGACCCCTCTTGCTCCTAAACTCCAAATTCCTTGTCAGCACAGTGGCATGGTGGCAGCCCATGAAGTTCAATATCAGCGACTGCAGTGTCACCTGACGATTCCCAGCCCCATACAGAGTTGCACCCTGTTATGTAGACTCTTTATAGGTACATATAGGGTTTTAGGGCAATTTAGGGTACAGATTTTTGGAGTTTAACACAAAACTGCGGTACATGAGAGTATGTATGGAGATCATACTTGGTAGGTATCACTCTAAGAAGCTCCTACATCTCCACCCTCCCCTCCGTGATGGGCTCACTGACCGACTGGCAGCAGTTAAACTTACAACCCAATTTAGCCTGCCGGGCTTCTACTGTAGGAGTTTTGGCATGTAGGTTATAAAGTCCATGGAAACCCTAAAACCCTAAACCGTAACTTATTCTCAAAACGCGGCTCTGCCGCATAGGCCAAATGAAGAAGGATCCCCACGAAAGGGAGCCACGAATTGAGGGAACCCATCTCTAGTCTAGGCACATGTGTACTACGCCTATAGAGTTCTCAGCTCCTTTAAAACAGGCCCCTTAATCAACAAATGAGCTATAGCCTAAACTCCTAGTATCCTCATAAGTAACATCTATGTAGTCCCCTATATAATACCCTATGTAACCCCCCTGTAAGCAGTTTAGATTATAGCTCAAATGGTGCCAACTTGTGGCTACTGGAGCCCGGGGAAAGACCTGGACACCACACTTAACGCGTAGACATGCGGGGTGACTCGTCATCGTGGCCTTCCCGGTATGTTGTTTCGCTCCACAGTTTGCGATGTGGATTGTGTTTGTTGATGGTTGAACCAAGCAAAGTTACATCTTTGATCTCATTGCTTATATTGGAGACTGAAGCGCCCACATCAAGATGATCTTGTTACTTTTATATTGGGGACTAGAGTGCCCTTATTAAAAATGTGCAATGGGTTGGCAGGCGCTCAGGCTCCAAGGTTGTGTACTGGCAGTTCATGGGTGGCTCCCAGCCGGGGCATCGGTACCCCAACTAAGCCTGTAGCTACAGGCTCTACCAGTGGAGGCTCCAGGCACAACTGCTCATGAGCCTCAAACAGCAAGGTCAGCGGTGCGGTGACACATACCCCAACTCTATCAACAACTCCAACCAAATCCTGCATCCGCAAGCCCCGTTCAGACATTATCCTATTTATGCTTAGCTGATTCCCTATGCAGTCTTATATGATGCCCCATCATGATCATCCACCCCTGAAAAATCTCTATGAACCCTGTTCCTTGCCAAGCACAGACAGGTAAGCAACACCCAATTCCAAAACCGAACCCCAACACACCCCCACCCTTCACCCTGAACCTTAAACCACATCCCAAAATCTTGAACTGCCCAGTAGCAGGGAGGTTGCGGCCGAGGGCCGCAGTTCCCTCCTCCCCCAGAAGCTCGCAGCCTCCAGGCCCCCAAAGCCGTAAGCGTCCAATTGTTTAGAGGTTCAAGTGCCCAGGGGTTGAGGGTTTAGGGTTGAGGGATAAGGGTTGAAGGGGTTCAAGTACCCCAATGACTACGTTTCACGTCCCAAAAATTATCTTCTGAGTGGGCTTTGCTACCTGCAGCACAATATTTGGCTAGTTGGGCCCCTAAGCAAACGCGATAGGTATACTCTTGGGGTTTCGGCTCGGGCTTTGGGATTTAGAGTTCTGGGGCGGTGCTGGTGGCCTTGGCGGTGGCTGTGGCGGTGGCTGCAGTGGCTACATGGCGGCAGTGATGATAGCATCGTGGCAAGGGTTGCAGCTCTCTGAACAGCAAGTATTTAGAACAGGACGTTCCCAATAATATAGTGACGGCCTTGTTTAGGGTTTACGGCTGGGGTGCAGGCTTACGGCTTCGGCCCAAAACCCGAAGCCCCAAAACCGCGGACATTTTTAGGGACGGAGACTACATGTGTGGTTCTCCTGGAAAAATAGTTGGCGAAGAGGTTGTTTGAAAAGCTCCTTCAACCTAATGTAGGCGGAGCTTTAGAAGCGCAGATCATAGTATTTCCTACTATTGTTTCTACAAGCAACGGATTCATGCATTCCGAAGCCCCGAACTGAAACCTTGAACTTGACACTCACCCAGGCAGCCATTACGGATCCAGGGCGCCCTGGGTCTAGAATGAATCTAGGTGGAGGATTGTGGGGGCTCTTAATCAATCCTAATTCCCAGATCCGAAACCCTAGACCGCTGGTGCCCTCCGCCCCTTCCTCAGAATTGGCACCTTCCAGGTTCACGTTCAACGACGTGAGTTTCTTCGGAAGCCGCGAAGCAAGGTATTGCAACCCGGCGTCAGTGATTTGTCGGCACTCCCCTGACTGATGCGGTTTAGGATTTTTAGGGTTCAGTAAGGGCTTCAGGGAGATGGGAGCCCCAAAAGCCACCTTTGAAAAGGACAATGCTCAAGGAAATCCCCTTTTCGCCGTTCCATGGTAGTTGGATTTCAGCGCGTATCAGGACCCTAGAGAACCCCTCAGTTCAAACCAACACATACGCACACATGCACAAAAATGAGCGATCTAACTGCCAAACAGTTTTTTCTGTAGGGTCCAGGCAGTGACAAGGAGTTTTGTTTCTTGGCGGTTTAGGCTATGGATGAGCCATTAGAACTCATAACTTGCAATTCCCATTCTCTTCCCACGTTTGGATACCGTATAAGGATGCGGAGGTTAGGACTTCATTGCCTGGATGTTTCAGGGTTACCACTGTTTAGGGGTTTGGCTTCTGGGTTGTTCATGCTACAGATGGATAGGGCTGTGTGCTTCAGGCCCATAGTCTATGAGCTGGAGTTCAGGATTCAGGCGCGACAGGCAAGGAGGACACGCAGGTTGCATCACGTGAACGTGCCACAACGCTGTAAGTGCTGTGCCTTCAGAAGTTCTGCGTTGGAAGGGCTTTGGTCCCTCCGAAAAACTTCTGTACCACCCTCCATCTACTCTCTATTATACCCTAAATAACCACTATTAAGTGGATTGTAAAGTTTGTGCTGACCTTCAGGCCGCTTATAAGGAATTAAGGAGATGAAGCCTAATAGTCCTGATTTTATGACTCAGTATATATCGTCCCCGATCTGTCATAAGCAACAGAAAAGACATGAAGATGATCTGCATGCATTAGCGTTGCGCTATCTGAATTGCATGTGTGCAAGGTGAGCTACTGAAGTAGCCGAAGCAATGAGCAGTGTTATTTGCTAATGCACCCGATGATCGCTACAGTGCCCCAAGGCCCTATTCTCATTCAAGCCCCCGAGCAGCGCCGAACGCTGGTAGTGACCAAGCTGTTGGCTTCTCTGAGCGTTTGCCGCGCGACCAGCTGCAAAAAGTGGAACGCAGTAATTGTGGATCCTACTATCCTACTGCTGAGGGTGAAACATGGGCTTGCGTAAGCCCGGGTCTTCGGGATTTAGGGTTCAAGGGCCTCAGCGCTAGCCCCAAAAGATTGAGTCATACACCCAACTCCTGGCCCAAACTGCGAACCCCTCCCTTCCCAGTCCTAACAACTAAACTCAAACCCCTTGAACCCCCTAAACCCAAGGCCATGAAAGTTGAGTAGAGTTTAGGGTTTAGGGTTTACCTCTAAACCTGCTAAACCTGCTGAAGCCCCCGAGAAAATACAAACCAAGATTCTATCTAAGCTTCCGCTGTCTTTTCCGATTGCTTCTGCATTGTGCTACAACTTTGGTGATTTTTGCATTATTGCTAAAACATTGGTGTTTATCTAGGCCCCATACAGTATAAGTATCTAATACAGTTTCCAATTCATTGTCCATTGTCTTTTCCATTTTGTGTCTGCATTAATTATTGGGGAAATATCCCGATACCCCTAATTTCTGCATCGCTCCCAACCCTGAACCCTAAACCCATTGAAGGTATGCAGCCCAAACTCCAAAGCTGAGTCTGAGGGTTCGCAGCGTTGAAGGCCTGGGTCGGTTGTTGCGCGAGGTGGCTGGGCTTGCGGTTTCTCGTTTAGGATCTATAGGGTTGGGTTTAGGGTTTAGGGTTTCGGGGGGGGTTTCTGGTTGAGGGTCCATAAGGTTTAGGGGGTTTAGCTTGTTGTACAGGGACTTAGGGCAGAGCTTGCTTGAAAAGGAAATTTGTACGGGTGTTGTTGAGTTTCTAATTGGACTTAAAATAGCTGGTATCACCCGAGAAGAAGTCAGGGGCGAGTACCAGGGCCTATACCCTAAATCCTGAACTCTAAACCCCCGTAACAGGGCCTGGGTTTTTTTCACTGATAAGGGATGAAATTTCGGTAGGGCTGCAAAACCTGGAGTCGACCTTATACACCCCAAAACAACCAAACAGGGACCCTACTAGCCACACACACAGTCACGCAGACCCATGTGTGGAAACCACTCTTTGGGTTGGTTACTCCTCAAGCTCTCTACAGCATTTCTGCACGACGCCAAGGATGCAAGAACCCGAATAGGATGTAATATGGGCCCAAAGGGGTTTAGGGTCTATGTACATGTTTGAGTCGAACTTATGTACTATTCGAATACTCGGCCCTTGAAGCATTGGTTACAGTTGATCCGTACATGCCTTCGGATAGATTATCGGAGTGCAAGGTGAGCTTGCTTCGCGCGAGTTGAAACATAGGGTTTAGGGTTGTAGGGTTCAGGGCTAAAGGTTTGGGGACCTGGGGGCGGGGGAATGGGGTGGGCGGCTGGTGGGGGTAGGGGAGAGGGTCGAGGGTTTTAAGGCTTAAAGTGCTTAGAGGCAACAAAATGCAGGCGTTCCTTCAGGGGCGGGACTCTAGAGATAATGGTAATGGCTTTGCTTACACTGCCATACCATACAGCACCCTACCCTAAAACTTTGTGCCTAGAATCTTCTATATAAACTATAGTCTAAACTCCTGGTATCCCCCTTACTAAGCCGTATATTCGTTCTTCATTGCGGGCAAAAGCGCCAAACCCTAAACCCTGAACTTTCAACCCTGAACCCTAACCTCTAAACCCTGAACTCTAAGTTCTGAACTTTGCAGTAGGCTCTTCCAGCTCATGGCATCCCTTTCTGGACACCCATACCCCAAACTTTTCCAGGGTACCATTTTTTGCATATGTAATCTAGTCGAAACTACTTTAGGATCTAGGGTTTAGGTTTGAGGGCTTTGATTTTCGGGTTCGAGTTTTTGGAGTTTTGGACCTGTGCGCCTATATCCCACAACCTTCTTCAGGCACGCAACACAATGCCAACAAGAAGGCTAATCCTTGGGCAGCTGCTATCTATGTCGCTCACATGCTGAAACTCGAGCTTTGGGATAAAGACCTTTTTACCACACGGGTTCCAAGTAGGCGTGTAGCACTTTTAACTTACACAGCTTCAATCTTCGTATACCTTGTGGCCGAAGCATAAGCCCCTTAGAGCTAAGCCTGTCCTATTCATTTATTCAGACCCCTGCCATCAAGCTTCGCTTTCCTTTGCCCACCTTCTGCTTGCTTCTCGTCACTACTTGAGCCCCTATACCCCAACCGTATAACCTGATCATAACCTGAAATTCCTACCCAAAGAGTCCAAGAACCCCTTTGGGCCTCAAAGAAAAAATAGATTCATGTTATTATGTATACATACCTGGACCCTTTAAGTTCAGGTTTAGTTGGTGCCTAAACCCCAAACCACAAATCCTCCCATGGTCCAAGAAGCAACGAGTCGGCAATCGCCTTCACACCAGCGTCCGTAAGGTTCGCGCACCCAAAGACAGCCACGTACATTCTGTTCAATCTTTGCGGCATACCTCCGTAGAGTAGGTGTGGAGTTTCAGCGGTCCGTGCTGCCACAATCAAAGACCTTAAATCAGCTACCAAGTTAGATGAATATACAGTAGTTAGAGTTCTCTGAAAATACAACTTCCTTTGAAGCCCCATAGCAACCCACACAATACGAACCATTTTACAGCACGTTGGGTACAGCTTTCTGACTGCTGTACCAAGCTGCATTTGCATAGCGCCTGCGTCGCAAGCAAGCGCGCACCCTACTGAAATGATGGGGGTCTATTTGTTTCTGTTCTTGGGATACAAACTAGCCTCTATATATATGTATATATATATGTACACTGAATGATGGTACATATACATGAAGAGTCCATCTTTGGGTCCCTAGCTGAATAATGATGAATGTCAACAATAACTCAGGTGCAGCACGGGTAGGGTGAGGGCCCAGTCTTCAGAAGCAAGGCTGAAATTCATGTGTCCCTGAAAGCCCTATAAACCCTACACCCTAAACCCTACACCCTAAACCTTACACCCTGAACCCTAAACCCCACACCCTAAGCCCTAAACCCTGACCCTAAACCCCACACCCGAAACCCTAAACCCTACACCCTAGACGCTAAACCCTAAACCCTACACCCTAGGCGCTAACCCTAAACCCTACACCCTAAGCGGAATCCTTGGGGTGATTCCCACCTATAAGAAGGTTCTAGATAGAGTCCCCCTTAAGTAGATAGAGTATGGCTTTGAGTATACCATAATAAGATCCCCATGTAGCCCATTTTGTATCTACTTAAGGGGGACTATAATGCCAGTAAAGCTTCACGTAGAAAAGTCCTTTTGTTGCTTTGTGGAATGGCGGCATGGGATAAATCATAGAACACAACCGCACTTTCGAACCCTGATTTAGCACATAAGCCTCTTGTGGCCTCACTAGGTCTCAAACTAATTCGGAAATATGTGTTGGGGATCATGATTCAAATTTTTGCCTGGGGGCCAAGTATCTGACAGACCTGTAGTCTTGGAGCATACTACTACTACTACTACTACTACGAATAATAATAATAATGTATAAGACTCCAAAGTACCCAACTATTAAGAGTTGGCACCATGCCTGCGTCAATTAATCTCGGGACCTAACCCCAAGAACCCAAACCCTGCCACATAAGTCTAGACCCACCGCCAAACATCAAACTCCTAAACCCTGCTCTAGTTACTTGGGGGCCCTGTAGTCTAAGCCTGCACGCCCGCATCCGTGATCTTCAGGCAGCGAGTGAGGTGCAGCGTGATATCCTTCAAAGCAGGTAGCAGGTAGCTGCTGATGTGCAAAGTTCTTGGCCTCTACTTCAAGTCTATAATTCATGCCTACTTGGCCCTTAGGTCTACAAGTTGTACCTACTTTGCTTATAGCGATCCCTGCTGTTAAGCTAACGCTTGGGTGAGCATGCTGCGTGGAGGCTTTAACTTTCCAAAGTGGTGGGTCCTGTATCTCATGGGTTCCCCCGTTAGAGCTTAATCATAGAGTATGCTACTATCCTAGGTTCCGCTGTAATTAGCCTGAAATTTTGCCCTATTGATACCGTCAAGCCCGTGATTGAGGGGAAGCTTGGCGGGTAGTAGAGGAACCCAGTATTGTTCCCTTTTGAGGTTCTTTTGTCAAGTAGCAACTCTTGTGGGACCCTGGCATTGCCCAGTCCAGACTACTTCGCGACCTAAGCCCAGGATTTAAAACCTTGAGCTCTAGACCCTATACACTCGCTAAACCCAGATTCCACAATAATACCTGAGCCCCCATCCCGAAACCCTCACCCCTGAAACCCTAAACCCTAAACCACAAAACCTGAAACCTAAATCCTGCATTTCCCTCCAAACCATAAACCCCAAACCCTCAACCGCGTGAGTCCTGCAACTTCGGCGGAAGCGCCGGTGCAAGACTACCCAGAAGGCCATCGCTAAGCTCTGCCATGTCGGTAAGATTCCTAATTCTGGGGTTCTACTTGGAGGGTCAGGGGGACTTAGCAAGTAGGTTAATAACCCCTATAACCCATATAGTAACCCTAGATATCCCAATTATTAACCTATACTAAGTCCCCCTGACCCTCCAAGTATAGGCTTCAGGGTTTAGGGCTTAGGGTGTATAGGACTCCCGTGGGATCTGACGAGGGCATTAACGCCTTTAAACAAAGCCTGCTTTGGGCCTTAAGTTGTACCTACTTTGGACTAAGCATTTGGATGGATAGTGTTGGGGCTTAATCCTCTCCCCCTGATATTCAAACACCCCCCCCACCCCCCTAACATGAAATACTCCCAATATATATTTCTATATCATAACATACCACATACTTGTAGTACTCAATCTTAGTGGGGGTGGGGGGAAGTTAGTATTGGAGGGAGAGGATTAGGATTCACGGTTTCGGGCCCAAGGTTTCTCTGGTCTTGGGTGTAAGGTTCGAGGTTTCAGCGCTTGGGAGATGTGGCCCGGAATTTGGGGTACCATTTTGGGGGGTAATAGGGTCTATATATATCCTCATTTTGGGAAACTACCAGGTAAGTACCTGGACCACTTAATTAGAGGAAAGGTGCAATCGCTGTGTGTCCAGAGGAGCATGCCTTTCACGCCCTGAAGGATACTTCCTTTTTGCCCTCTCAGCTGTTTCTTGAAGTGCTTCTCAAGCATTCTGTCTGAGATTTCACCACGGTCTCCCTGTACAGTGCGCGGCGAATCGAATAGCTACCCCTCAAGCCTAAACCCTATTCTCTAAGCGATAGCTACAGCTTCAATTAGGGTTTCGAGCTGGTCCCCCTCCACAGCCATCAGGTACAAGACGATACGCAAGGATCGATTGAGCTCCTCACTGCCATCCAGCCATCAGCATTCGTACATCTGCTGTAGACCGAACTCCGCGGGACCCCACATAGGACAGACCACGAGGTTTTGTAGGCGACCGGTCCTATCTGTAGGGCTCCTGGGAAACCACTTGATTCGGTCCAATCACATCAGGTGCCTCGCTCCCGCCAAGAGAGCTAAGGACGGTGATCTTTGCCCAACTTGAAAGCGTCTTTCTTCCGTACCTCCTTTGCTCCGACAATGTAGGATTTAGGATCGTAATATTGTTGCAGAATTTCGGACATGTCCTTCAACAAGGAAGATGAAAGAACAATGAAAGATGAATCGGCAAACGCTAAGCCCTAAACTCCAAAACTCTAAAACGTAAAGCCTAAACCCTAGCACTAAGTTCCAAACCCTGCATTCCAAACCCTAAACCTACACTGTACCTGAACCACGAAACCCATCATCTGCGGGCTATAAATGGGGCTTTCCGTAAATTAGGGGTTCTACAGGTTTGGGGTTTAGGGTTTAAAGTTTAGGGTTTAGGGAAACTACCAAATACTACCAAAAAAGACAGAGCCTAGCGCTGAAAGGGTGGGTTCGGATAGACTCTAAACCCGACACCCCTAGAGCCTACACCCCTAAGCTCCTACAATCCTAAACCCTAAGCTCGACAACCTAAAGCCCTAAACCCCTAACTAAACCCGAAACCCTAACCTGTAGACTTTTCAAAACTCCCGGCAAGAGGCCTGCCAGCCCCTTCTAGGAGCAAGGTTTTGGGTAATGCAGGTTCAGCAGCTGAACCAGTGCAGATCTGAAAGCATCTTCCGTGAAGGCTTTGATAGGAAAGCCCATAGGCCCAAAACCCATTCCTGGGTTCAGGGTTTAGGGTTTTAAGATTAGAGGTAAGGATTTTGGGATTAGAGTTTAGGGGTTTGGGATTAGAGTTTAGGATGTTGGGATTAAAGTTTAAGGTTTTGAGATTAGGGTTTAGGGTTTTGGGTTTTGGGTTTGGGGATTAGGATTTAGGATTTTGAGGTTGGGTTTAGGGTTTGTTGTGTGTGCGGGTGCCTAGGGAAGTTTGGGATTACGGTTTAGGGCGGCGTGCTGCTCTGTTTGAACCTTTCGTCTTGAATGAATGTGAAGGCTTTGGTAACACCAATCTTAAGACCCAAATCAGCACCCTGCTGAAGACATGGCTACAGGATCCTACGTTTAGGGGTGGAATTACCAAGATCCTCCTAGTATGCGCGGAGAGTGTTTGGCGGCTCCCTGAAACAGCAGCTTACGGGGGCCATGATGGTTGTTGAGAAGCCCATATTTGCAATTGGGTTTGTACGAGGTTCTGCTTTAAACGGTTATAAAATTATGTAGGTAGGCCAAATGGATCAGTCACATCCCTTCATAAACATAACCAGATCAAGTACATACTCATGCACAGCAAAGGCTGGTTTAACTGTTAGTTTGTTCAACTGATAGTTTTCAGGAGGAATACTATACTAACGGTATATGAAGGACTGTCGAAATGATGCTCCCCGTTCGGGCTCTCTGAACAAGAGCTGTAGAGAAATGGGAACCAACAAAAAGGAGCATGAATTCTGACAACCCACCATATGTAAGGATTGCATGGGAGTATTCAAGCGATTCACGCCAAAATCTTAACCCTGAACCTTAAATCCTAAACCCTATAACCCTATATTATCTGCCTATATATAGTTCCATTTTATTTTCCATTGTCCCTATATAACCCCAAAATTATCCCCACATTACCCGAAGAAGCCCGAGGGTCTGTTCACCAGTCGCATCCACAGAAACTGGTCGGCAATGTGAGGGATGATGAGTTGCGGCCTGTCAAAGCGAAGAGCACTGTGCGTAGTGCCAGATCCGCCATGGTGCACGACCGCCTTACTGGTGATTGGTAAGGAATCACCTGGACCTCAGAAACACAAACATTAATGGCCCAACCCCCCACCCCCCCCCTCCCTGAAAAGCCTATGATTCTACATACTTTGGAGGAGTATGGCCATGGGGACGCGGCGTTTTATCAGCATTCATTCCGCCCTTGGAAATTCCCTACTAAACAGCAATAGGCCGCACGGACCCGTGAAAAGAGCCAGTCGAAGGGAATGTCGCTGACGAGAAATGCTTGTGGAGGAAGCTGCGCATCAGCCACTTGAATGCCTGCACCCACTGTTCACTACATCCCCGTGCTACCTCTTGAAGAAGACCTTAACGAGAAGATAACAACCTCTTGTCACAAACTGCATGCAACTCCCAACCCATCCACCTCCTCCCCATCCAGTGTTCAGGAGCACTGGTAAATCCAACTCAGCAGTCACATCCAAAATGATTTTGCCAACTCGCTCGGGCTGGTCGTTCACCATGCTGCCGAAGCCCACGTAGAGCCTCTCTTGCTTCTTTCTTACCCAAAAGGGTCCGGGTACCATACTCGGGGCCCAAAGTAGCACCTGGGGCATCAGCATTTTCTATGTACCTGGACCTCCAACTACCTTCTATTTACCTACTATTAGGAACCGCATAATCCTCGATTCAGGGTACCGGAGTGATCCTTCCACTAGTATTAATATTATTGTTAGTATTATTGTTACTACTATTTTTACTGTTATCAGATATGATTAATATCCTTTCTATTATGATTCGTATCAGTAATTAGTACAAGTATTTTTGCTGTTTTTCTTATCCTTGTGCTTACTAGTATATGTTTGGGTTAGTCGTGTCATAGTCAGCACCTCGTCTCACTCGCATACTATATGAGCTATATAGTCTAAACTCCTAGGGTTTAGAGTTTAGGGCTCAGGGTATTGGGTTAGATGGGTTTCATATAAGGAGATATAAGGATATATGAGATATAGTCTAAACTCCTAGTATCCCCCTTAGTAATCCCTATGATCGTCCCCAATATAACCCCCTTTTTAAGGAGTTTAGATTATGGCTCATATGTCATATACCTCCTCCCGAGGTCGACCTACCAGGAGCCTAGACAGCACGAATTCTTGGACGGGCTGCCGCATGTCACCCAACATTGATCTTAAACAATCTGATCAAGCTGAAGAAAAATCCTCAAAACTCCTCAAAACTCCCATAGATGCTCACATCTTCTGCACCCCACTTGGCCCTCAACCCGAAACCCTGAAGCCAAACACCAACGCCCATATGAGCTATAGTCTAAACTCCCAATATCCCTCCTAATCACCCCTGTAGTAGTCCCCCATATAATCCCCTATATCTCCCCCTTCAAGGAGTGTAGACTTTAGTTCATATACTACCATGTTCAACCCTTGCACCAGGTTTTCGCCACTGTAGACGGGGCAGAAACCCTGTTCGGTCCCGGGTTTAGGGCTTGAGGGGGTTTAGGGTTTAGGCAATACCCAATTCTGGGTGGGAACTTTGGAATGTTATTTACATAACCTTATTATATGTTTCCTCATCGGTTCTGCATCCAACGACCCGGATTTTCTCTTCTAGGAAGGCGCGACCATATGTCAAGATAGAGACTTGGTCGACACCAAAGCCCACCACAAGAGTCTTGCCTAGACCTCCCGAACACCCGTGATCATGGCCTAAACCCTAAACCCAATGCTTACATAGGCTGATATTATGGGAATTGGGGAGGTTTAGGTAGGATTGGGAGTTTAGGCTTGAAACCTTCCAAGGTTCTATCTATATCCCATGGATCTCCCTAGGTGATGATATTCTAGATCATGGGTGTCAAAGCAGTTATTTTGGGGGTTGTTTAGGGTTTAGCGTTTGGGTGTCAAGGCTGTGATTTGGGGGGTTTAGGGTTAGGTGTCAAGGCTCTTATTATGGGTTTAAGTGTCAAGGCTGTTATTATGGGGGTTTAGGGTTGAGCGTTGAGGTGTCAAGGGTGTTATGATGGGTATTTGGGAGGTCTAGGTAAGTCGCACTTAGAAGGTCTTTGCCTACCTGCTAATGCGTAGCAAGCAACGGCTCCGGATGGTCTGAGAGAAACTGCAAAAGCTCCGCAGGTGGCGTCCAGTGTTTTGCCTGCTCTCAAGCTGGTTCTTAGCACGGAATAGGCAAATACAATCCCCATGAAAGGTTAGAAGTATGGGCCCCTAATATGAGCCCTTAGGCCCTGAACCTTTTTCGTGGGATTCTAGGGACCCTGAAGGGTACATATAGGATATATAAGGGTCCCAGGTTAAGTGCCCATGCTAGGGGCCCTTGGTTTCAACCGTATTCCTCACTAAGCCCCGGTAAGCAAGGAGCAAAGGCAAGGACTTGACCGTGAGAGTTGCAAAGAGCTCCTTATCAACTAGAGCCTGCTACCTTGCTGGGCAGACCGCATGAACTATGTTGTGGACATTATAGAGCTGTTGTGGGTTGATCCGTATTCCCTACTAAGAGCCTGTAAGCAAACACCTAAACTCCTAAACCAGCCCGTGCGACAAACACTATATGCAGGCCGGAATCCGGAAGGGCATACCCTCGCCAACCAAAGAAACCAGTTTCGGGTTTGGGGTTTTAGAGTTTAGGGTGTAGAGTTTAGGTCCCCATCTGGGGATCCTCATGTAAAGCTTAACTGAGATTGATGGGGGGCGATAAGGGCAACCCCTGTCTTTGAAACCTGTCATATTTGCAAAGGCCCAGAGTCCTGACACCATTTCCATGTGGAGCACCCTAAACCCTAAACCCTAAATCCTAAACCCTAAACCTTAAACCCTAAACCCTGAAGCCTTAACGTGGAGGGCCCGACTGTGGGCCAGGCTAGCCTCATGTAACAGCCCAAAACATTCAGACAGCCTTACATCCCAAACTCGTAGGGTCCTTCCAGTCCGCAGGGAAGGAACTAGGTTCCTGTTAGGGAACTTAAATGTACTATAATAAGGAAGCCCTAATTATACCCGTAAAAAAATGCAACTTAATGAGGGGTCCTTCCAGTCCGCAGGTAAGGGTCCAATGTAGACGCCCCCCTTTATAACCCCAGTTGCCATTCAATCTTCCATTTTCTTATCCATTGCATTCTCCATTATTGGTACAATTTGCATACTTAGATCCCTAGGGGAAGGTATGCAACATGCAGTCGGCCTTGTTTCGCTCCCGGAATTCTGAGATCACCGCATGCGCCGGCCAGCTGTCAGGCCTTCTCGAATCGCCATGTTATTGTCAGCAGACCCAGTTTAATTAGGGTTTACGGCTCATTTGGGAGCTTCCTAAAATTAGGGGTACCTTTTTGGGGGTCCCCGTAATAAGGATTATAATCTATTGGGGTCTACATTGGGGTCCCCCTAGTTTGGGAAACGACCATTTCAGAATGTTTGGGGTGCCGGGGGTTTGGTTTGTGTTGCGGGAGGGGGGTTTGAGGTCATGCTGGCGGCTCTTCTTCACTTAGCCTAGGGGGGTCGGGTTTAGGGTTCAAAGGCCTCCAACACAAGCTTAGGATTCTCATCGTGGATGGGATCATAGAAGCATCCCAAAACTAAAAACACGCAAGACGGCAGGTCGTCTCTTGGCATTTGCTTGAGGGGGCTTGGCGTGGGGAGATCATGCGGGTAGTGAGCCTCACTAAGTTACCATAGTGTGGAGAGAGAGAGAGAGAGAGATATGTATGCATGCAAGACACATAGTTGTGTTGATCGCATACTTTAAGCCCCCTCATAGACGCAAGTACGTTGCATTACGGTGGCTAGCGTGGGGACACAAATAATCATACAAATCTGGCTTTGGAAGCATGTTCTACTACAAAGCGGCAATCCTCACATTGCTTCAGCCTAAACTCTAAACCCTAAACGGGTTTCAGCCTTCTAGATTGCGTCCTGAAAGTGGGGTCGTGCTGCTCTTCCGCTGCAGCTGCATGAACAAATCACCAGAAAGGGTTTAGGATATAGGGATAAGCAGCACCGATTCTGATAGATGGTCAGACAAACAAACGAAGCAATTGTGATGTTTCAGCTGGAGCCATTTGGGGGTCTCTCGAATTACAGCTATATAACGCTCGAGCAGTGTTTCCATATACTATCATGACAATCTAGCATGATAATGGGGAGTCTATTCTTTAGGTGGAAAACGAAGGAGGCACTGAAAAATACAAGAAATTCCCACATAGGCACAGACTGCAAATAGCCTGGTCCGCTTCAAGGCCATTGTGACCTGCCCTGTGCCTCAGAGAAGGTACCACTTACAGACCCTAAGGCCCAAAGTAGCTACAATTTGAAGGCTTGAAGCTTCAGGGCCACTGCTTCCCGGCCTGGGAAAGAGTCGCTCGCTGATGGCGTACTCCACTGGCATCTCCTGTCTAGGACCCTAAACCCTAAAAACACAAAACAACACACTAAAAACCCTAAACCCCAAACCCTGAAAACCCTAAACCCTACAGCCTAGTTAGATTACCCAACTCTAGTAGCGACCACATGGGATGCCAGTAATTACTAGTAGTAATTGCTCGGTTTCTGGGCCCCGGCCACAATTGTACAATACCACTGTTACCAGGTTCAGGACCTGACCCAAGGTATGATTTGGGGTTTGGGGTTTACGGCTTAGGGGTTTGGATCGGGTTTCGGGGTTCAGGCTTTTGGGTTTAGGGTTTAGGGAAAATGTCCCGTTTTCATCTAGCATCTCCCTGGGTACTGTGCGGATGGTGAAAGTACATGAGGCACGCAACCCCAAACCCTAAAACGCGCAAGCTGCATACTCTCCGTTGATGTTTATTTAGTCGTCTATCGTCGAGAGCAAGATGGCTCGGACATCCCATAGCGTAACTTGCCCCCTTCCCAATCTCAACTGTTGAGCCTCTAATCCCCATATGAGCCATAGTCTAAACTCCGAGTATCCCCCTTTATAACCCCTAGCATAGTTCTCTATGTATAACCCCCTTCAAGGAGTTTAGACCCTAAACCCTAAACACCCTCTATTATATTATCCCCTTTGAAGGGTTTAGCTTAGGAGGACCCCCCACCCTGTAATAGTGGTATAATAGGACTATAAGAGGACCCTAATATAATCCCTATTATCCCTCATAGTCACTATTACTGGGTGGGGGGCCCACCTAAGGTTTAGGCTATAGACCAAGTACCATTTCCCTAAAGTCTAATCGCTCCAGCTCCAGGCCTAAGAACCCCACACCCAAACCCTGAACCCTAACAGGGGTTCAACTCGGTTGAGGGTTTAGGCTTTAGGGTTCAGGTTTTGGAGTTTAGGGTTTAGGTTTTAGGAGTTGGGTTTAAGGGTTTAGGCTTTGAATTTCTTTGTGAATGCGCGCCTCCAGCATGAAGGAGTAGAGGCGGCTGGAGTTCAACTCCTGGAAACCGAATTCTGCCTTCACCAGAGGGCCTGCGTAGCTTAAGATGCTCTTGTTGATGTAGACCTGGGGAGGCATCCAACGTCCCTAAGTTAAGATCCCAGGACTCTGTCAGCCGTCAGGTTTTCTGGGATTGTAACACATAACCACTGGCAGCATAAGATCATGCCTGAAAATGCATGGCATGATGTTCAGAAAGACCAAGCAGCGGCCCATAGCTTCTGGAAAGGTTTGGGGTAAAGGTGACTGCTTCAGGAATACGATCTACAACTTGAAGGTGTACCCTGAACACATGGATGCCTGTAGCCTCAGAGCCCGCCACATCTTGCACACGAAAAAAATGTAGCATGACAGCTTCTGCACTAAACCCAGAAACCCTAAAACACCACTGCTGGATCTAGGTTGGACATTATTCAGATTTTGCTTCTCCCCATCAACCCCATGCAAACCTTATACACCCTACGTATACACACTACCTGCAACTCCCAACATATGTATAATAATGGGCTGCTGAAGTATTACCTGACCTATGTGGAGGGTCTAGGTAGATCTATGATTTCATGCTACACTCCGACCTTGTTGGCAATGTAGTAGGTCATGCGGTTCCACCTCTGCTCTCTAACAGGTAAGAAAAAGGACCAACTCTATGCAAAGCATGATAGAAATGGGGCAGACAGCTGGACAAAAAACAGAAACGACAAAGACCAAATCATACCAAGAATTGAGCATTTCTGTTGTTACTGGCTGGCCAGTCGTTTGTAGCTGGGCATTCTGGAGAGTTTATGGGCATCTAGAATCATTTATGAAATATTAACCGTCCAGCAGGCATAACGTATTTCTGAATTTGGTTTGCGCCTTATACTTCCCAGATAAGGCAATCTCCATGGTCAGCGCACCCGAGACCACAAAACATATGCGAACCACATGCTCTGTTGACGCCATGTCTGCAGAACAATCATAACTTGCCATGTCGCCCCAAGAGCCTTTAGAGTCTTTTATTCTTCTCATGAATTTTGTTCCCCTTATTATTGTTATTATTACTGTTACTATTATTGTTGTTGTGACTACTATTGTTAGTAGTATTAGTCTTCTCACTTAGAAAACTCTGATTTATGGTTTTCTTGCTGGCCGGGGGGTGAAGGAAGGATTCCTACTGAGGATTATAGAAAGATTCTAAAGGACCCTAAGCCCAAAACCCCCCAACATGGTAGCAATGTCCATGTTGTTTTTCACTCACTGCTTTCCAGCAGAACGTCCTGGGTATGTATATTACGACGATACACAAATTTTCACTATTTAATGTTCCATGTTGTTTTCCATTTGGTTCTCCATGTGAATTGGTTTCTTCTCGGGTGGTCCCATATAACCATCCTAGAAGCCCCCTACAAACCCTTGAAAAAACCCTAAGCCCTAAACCGTAAACCCTAAACCCTAAATTCCAGACCCTAGACCCTAAACTTTGAATCCCTAAATCCTAAACCCTAAACTTTGAATGCCTAAACCCCAACCCCTAGACCCGAATTACAAACCACCAGAAACTCAGCGAGCCCAAGCCGCCAGAGGGAGCTACAAACCCTTCAAAACACCTAAACCCTAAACCCTACATCCATACACCTTAAACTCTAAATCCCTAAACCCTGAATCCCCAAACCCCACACCCTAAATCCGCAAACCCTGAACCCTAAACCCCAAGTACGAACCACCGGTAAGCCCAAGCCACCAGGGGGATCCCGGGTCGCCAAAGCCGATGTTGGGTTCCGAGTCCACGGTGTGAAGCATGCAGGGCACAGGACCTGGCCAGTGGGGAAGCTTACATGAGCTATAGTCTAGATTCCTCAAAACCGGGGGGGGGGGGTTCTATGGGAGAGTAAATAATATATAGTTGAATAGTATTCTAATTACAAAGGTTTTCAGGAGAGACTAGGCGGTTCGAGTATGGCTTACATTGGGCAGCGGGCAGGGTTTGAAGTTGTCAGGCTTCGGAAGCTGCTGCATACAGCCAAGTTGCCGAGTGGCTGTGCCAAGCAATATATCCCCATATACCCTAAAGAAGGAACGGAAGTGACAAAGATGTACACAAGGGGTCTTACCCAGAGGGTCCAAGTACCCAATAATTAGGTACTTGGGTTTTGGGTAATAGTCCATATAATACAGGTTTTGGGTTAGTATATGATTATTAGGTACTTGGACCCTTAGGGTTATGTATTCAGCATACACTTGGGACCCAAAGAAGTTCCAAATTCAGTAACTCGTGGCCTAATGAGGTGCGAGCAAAGGATCTGGAAGCTTTGAGGTCCTAGACCACGACGCCTATAGTCCCCCTTAAGTAGATAAAATATGGCTTTGGGTATATTATGATAAGATCCCCATAAACCCCATAGTCTATCTACTTAAAGGGGACTATAATCAAATGCAAGCGGCACAGCATCTTAATGCGCTGCCCGTACTCCAGGGCGGCAATGATGGGGTAGATGCACCTTGGGTCCCATGTTGGAATAATCCCATAATGACGATTTTATTGCAGCCTAGGCTATGGCGGCTGATACTGAGAGAGGAAAACCCAGATAGACCAGTTCTAACATGACAGTAGAGTACCAGGCTTGTTACTGCAACTTTGCATCGCTGGGCTAGCTCCTGGATTGAAAAGATGACTTACTGGTTATTAATAAGGAGTATGGGAATAAAATCCCTATATGAACTATAGTCCAAACCCCTAGTATCCCCTTTAATAACCCCTATAGTAGTCCCCTATATAATCCAGTATATAGCCCTTTAAGGAGTTTGGACGATAGCTCATATAATATCCATATGATACATTCCCTTATTCCCTGCTAAGAACCAGTAAGATGACGAGTTTCAGAACTTGCGCATTTGAGCTGGAGAAGAAATGTGTAGCTTCCGACGGTTCAAGACCATGAGTATACTTACTGGTGGGCTAAGGATTTAGGGCTTAGGATTTAGGGTTTAGGGTTTAGGGGGGGCTAGTAGGGAATAAGGCAATATATTATATAGGGACTATATAGGGGTTGTATTCCCACATGCCGTACTCATAACCAGTAAGATGAGTATAACAGTGTATGCCATATGCGTAGATCCCGGGCAATAGCACTTCCCATCTCAGATATCTACATCCAGATACTCCGCAGCATGAAAACCAAGAATACCCATACCAACACGCCAGAAATCTCGAAAGCCTTAAACTCAAACCCTGAACCCTAAACCCTAATCTCAAACTTCTTGGAGACCCCGTGCCATAACGTCGACTCAATAAGGAGAAGATCCGAGGAACTTTGGATGGAGGATGATCAAGTCGGGGCGAAACCTGGTATCAGCGCTGATGAATTGTCTTACTAGGGGTTCGTACGCAATATGAGACTATATGATATAAGGATTATAGAGGGATTATATTCCCTCATTATTCCCTACTAAGAACCAGTAAGTTGTGGCTTTCCTGGTTGAAGCATTGTACAAAACCAGACACTCCACGTGTATCCGTGGGTTGTATTAGGTTAGCTTAACCAACGTAAATAACCGTGTATACTTATATAAATATATACACACACACCATGACCCAGTACATGGAGGGACATAAACGGCACCTATGGATTTGGGGCTACCTCTACATGCCATTCGGCAGAAATGTTTCTTCTCTTTCTAGGGTTCCCCAGACTAGGACATGACTAGGTATGTACTACAATCCCTCTTATGGGGACCCTCGAAAACGGATCCCTAATTTTGAAAACACCTAATCCCTATGAACTTCCGACAAACCTCAGTTCCCATTTGATTTTCCATGTTGCGTTTGATTATCCATTATGGGTAGTTATTTTGGTAAAAAGGAGCACCTAACTTTTCAACATCCCACATCTCTACTTAGACCCTCGATTATACCCAAAGTACCCACTATCAGGAACCATATACCCCTATCTAAGGGTACAAGGAGGGTCCTGGTAGACAAAAG